>SNQJ01S0051785.1:30905-56468 GCA_010110895.2 Picea sitchensis
CCCACTGGATGTCTGTGATGTTCTCTTGGGCCAACCATATATGTGGAGACGCCATGTTGTTTATGAGTCTCGACCCCGTAGTGTCATTGTTACTTTGGGGGGTCATCTCTACAGAATATTAGAGGTAGTTCCTACTAGTGCTCCACCTAAAAAGTGTCACAAGGCAATATCTCATATTGCAAAATTCAACTTCTTCACAATCTGTTCAAAAGGAGAACAAAAGGACACTGCAACCACTATAGCCTTGCTCCAAGCACCTTCTATCCAACAGAAGCAGGTCGACAAGGTTGCAACAAATCACAAAGATTCCTTCTACACACCTTCCTCTCATGTAGTCCGACTTGTTGAACAACCTCAAACTCAAAAGGTTCATGACAAACATCCACAAACTAAGCAGCGTGACGTCTCCAGCAAGAGAAGCAACTCACCAAGATGTAGATTCAAAAAACGCTTTTCCTTCTCCCTCGGGAACTCAACGCAATGGAGACCATTTCTTTCTAAGGATGGAGGATTGATCCAGGTGGATATCGGTGGCCACCCACCTTTTCCAACTGGTTCAAAATAACTTTCTGGCAATTTTGGCAATTTACTATTTTTAGCAGGTTTTAACTTACGGGGCCATTTTGAGGGCCTAAATTAAGGTTTTTCAAGATATAGGTTCTCAATAATAACTAAAGGCATGATTGATCCCCCAAAATGAATCTCCTCGATGATACCTTTCCAGTGAGCTATCATACGCCTAAAACGAAGATCGTATGCAAAAGTTACAACCCCGGGAAGTTGATGTACTAACTTACCCAAACGGGGCCCACATGAATTTTGGCACTTCATCTCCTAGGGTTAGGTTTTTGGATGTATAGGAATTTTGGCATTCCCATTTATTGTAAAAATTCCTTCAGAGCCTCATTGTAATCATCTTCTTGCGAATGCGAGTAGCCGTCACATCTCTTCTCAGAGATAAGCTCCCACCATTCTAGCGAGTCTTTCACTCTATATTTTTACAGTCTCTGTACATTTATTTGATTAATAGAAATCGTGTATTACTGTATATCTATGTTTATGGTTGCATCTCTGATACATTTATGTTATATTATTGAATATCTGCAATATATCTGTGCATTTCTTTATTATATCTCCGCTCTCATTTCATGTCGAAAATAATCGGGTTCATTATGAGAGACAAGGAGCAGTAGGATGACTTCAACATGAAGTTATTGGAGATATTGAATAGAATAAAAAATAAATTGGACAAGGAGAGTGGCTCAAGCAAATTCGGAAGTCACAAGTCTCCTGACGGGAAAAGAAGAACAAGAAGTGTTAGTAGACATCACCATCACTCCCTGAAGCATTCCAATAAGAGATCACATAGAAACTCAAGTCCATCCCCCGTCGGAAAGCATAAGAGGGCTAGGATGGATGAGCTACAGGGAGAAATGAACAAAATCAAACCTCCTACATTTGATGGTGAGCACAAGAATGATGAAGATGCAAAGACATGGTTGTTGGGCATGAGAAAGTATTTTCAATTGCATAATTATTCTTCTCATGCAGAAGGTAGAATTGCCATCTATCAACTCAAGGGATAGGCATCCATGTGGTGGGATCAACTTGTGCAGGTGCATCACATTAAAGAGAAAATTGTTACTTGGAGGGAATTCAAGAATTATTTTGAGAAGAAATACTCGACTAAGAGATACTATGAAATGAAAATGAAAGAGTTCTTTGAACTCAAGCTTGGGAGTATGACAATAGATGAATATGAAAAAAGGTTTCTAGAACTGTTGAAGTATGTCTTTTTCATCAAGGATGAGACAGTTAATATTCATAGGTATTTGAGTGGATTACCATCATTCATCAGTGACAAAATATAGTATGATGATCCCAAGACATTGGAAGAGATGAAAAGGTGAGCTAAATGCCTATATGATCAATAGAAAGAAAGGCCAACTTTCCAAAAATCTTGGGAAGAAAAAAAGAAATTCAAGATGGATCAGAGGAAGAAGGGATCTAAGCCACCCTTCTTCAGAAATAATCCACAGGGAGAAAAAAAACAATTGAAAGAGATTCCAACAATTGAAAAAATTGTTAACAAGTGCTCCAATACTAAATATTGTAGACCCAAATGGAGACTTCATTGTATGCACAGATGCATGTAAAAAGGGACTTGGTGGAGTCCTCACTCAAAATGGGTTTGTTATATGTTAGGAATCAAGGAAGTTAAAGGAGCATGAAAGACACTATTCCACTCATGATTTGGAGTTGACAACCATAGTGCATGCCTTAAAGAAATGGAGAGACTACCTCATGGGAAAAAGTTTTGAGCTAAGAACATACCATAATGGTCTGAAATTTTTATTTGATCAACCAACTCTAAATGCTAGGCAAAGCAGATGGTTATAATTTCTAAGTGAATATGACTTTTATATAAAACATATCAAGGGGAAAGAAAACAAAGTGGTTGATGCACTCAGCAAAAGAGTGAATCAAATGCATGGTACAACCATTAGCATGTACCAATCAGATTTGAAAGACATAATTATAGAAGTTGCCAAATCATATTTGCAATAGAAAGAATTAGTGGAAAAATTACAGCAAGGTAATTTGCAACAGAAAATTGAAGATTACAAGCTAGATATCGATGAAATTCTCATGTACAGGGGCATAATTTATGTACCAAATTCCCAGGAGTTGAAAAATATGATATTGAGAGAAATGCATAATGTTCCTTATGCTGGGCACCTAGTATATTAGAAAAATATTGCAGTTGTCAAAATCCAATATTATTGGTCAGGCATGAAGAAAGAGGTTGTTCATTTTATTGCTAGATGTTTGGAATGTCAAAAGGTAAAGGTTGAGCATAGACACCCAAATAGTTTGATGTAGACATTACCCATTCCTGAGTGGAAATGGGAAGTTGTAACAATGGATTTCATCACTAAACTACCCATAACAAACAAACACCATGATTCTATCATGGTAGTGGTGGATAAGCTTACTAAATCTACCCATTTTATTCCAGTTAATCTCACTCACAAGGCAACAAACATTGTCGATGTTTATATGAAGGAAATTGTTAGATTACATGGCATACCAAAGACAATTGTGTCTAATAGAGATACAAAATTTATCTCAAAATTTTGGAAAGGATTATTTAATGGATTTGGAAAAAAATTGAATTTAAGTATAGCTTATCATCCAGAATCAGATGGACAAATAGAGAGGGTGAATCAAGTGATTGAATATATGTTGAGGATGTATGTGATGGATAAACCATCAAAATGAGAAGACTACCTACACTTGGTAGAGTTTTCTTATAACAATGGGTACCAAGCATATATAAAGATGAGCCCATTTGAGGCACTTTATGGCAGAAAGTGAAACACACCAATAAGTTGGGATAACCCAACAGACATAGTAGTGGTTGGACTAGATTTGCTCAGGGAAATGGAGGAGAAAATGATAAAAATAAAGAAAAGTTTAAAGGCTTCCCAAGACAGGAAGAAAAACTATACTGATAAGGGCATAACTCACAGGGAATTTAAAGTGGGTGACCATGTATTCTTGAAAGTGAAGGCCAATAGAAGTTCTGTGAAGTTGGGAAATTGTTCAAAGTTGGAAGCTCGCTATTGTGGGCCATTTGAAATCCTAGAGAGGATTGGTCTAGTTGCTTATATGATTGCATTGCCTGCATCTATGTCTATTCATAATGTATTCCATGTATCTTTTCTCAAGAAATATATACCTGATGCTAATCATGTTATTGATTGGAATGTGATTCAGGTGGAGCAAGAAGGCGCTTTTCAAGTGCATCTGGTACGCATTTTGTACTGGAAAATCAAACAGCTCTGGAACCGAGCCATAGGGATTGTAAAGGTCCAATGGACCTGGTACGGTCCTGAGGACGCTACTTTGGAGCATGAGGATGCAATGCGGGCAGAATACCTGCATCTTTTGGAGGATTTTTGAAATTTTGTTCTATATGGGGACATTATGCACTAAGGACAGTGCATAAATAAGGGGAGGGGATTGTAATATCCCTAAAGCCAAACCCAATTGTAAATGTAAATGCAAATTTACTTAAGTTGGTAAGTTGTTTTGATATCATTTTGTATGCACTTTTCATGGCATAGTGCGCGTAGGTACTATGCAATAAAAGGATGAAGTGTGCACATTCTTGGATACCACATGCAATAACTTAAGTATGTGTGATTTTGAGGCCAGGGATCCTTTTGTGTATATTATGCATTTTATAGGCTGGTTAGTCAGTTATTATAAGCTAGGATGGTTATGTTTTGATTAGGCCGGAGAGCCTAGATGTTAATGGCCAGTGCACCTATTTTTGTATATGTCTCATAATTATTATAAGATACATTGTTGCACGTACACTGACCAAGATAAAAGAGATGGGGGACTAAACTCCACTGCTTAGGGAAAGGGAGGGGCCTAAAAGTTAAGGAAAATGGGTAATATAGGGAGATTAAGCTAAAAAGGAATAATATATTAATATTTCTTAAATCATAAAGTATGGATAATTATTTTATCCTAAGTTCTAAAGTTGGGGCCAAGTGGGCCAAAGTAGCTCCCAACATGACAATGATCAAGTTGGGGACATGCATACATATTATTGGGACTTAGTTCATTTTTAGATACTCTTCCATCATTCAACCATCATTCAACCATGACTCCATGACCATTTTCACTCACACAATCAATTATCTTTCAGACATTCATTTCACTGTACCGAAACCGTATCTATAGCCATATCTGTTGGTGTAGCTGCTAGCTTGGGATTTGGACTGAAGAAGCAGGTTGTCAGGCCTGTGGGATACTAAAGAGGCGGGTTGTCAATTCCATGAGAAATTTCTCTTTGGATGAGAGAATTGTTGGGGATTTTATTTCCTGAAAGTTCTAAACTACAACTGCAGGGCTCTGAAACTTTCTGTCTGGCCTGTTGTTGAAGCCCTGGAAGGGAAGTGGGGAAGCCGAGGGACTGTTGAGAAGATAAGGGGAAAACTTTCTAGGGTGGGACAAGCATGTGGGGAATGAGGTACTGTAGGCTGTCAGTTGACAAGCACTTGAGACAATGTCTTCCTGTTGTCTATGATCATTTAGCCTGGTTAGGAATCCCTCTACCCGGGTGTAGTTTAGTCCCAGCTCGGGGGTGACTCACTATTGAGAGTGATGAACAGTGTGGTCTAAGGCTGGGAGGTTCGTGGATGGTCTGCACCTAGTTGGTGACATTCGTACCAAGATAAGTGTCAACTGTGTGATAAATTTACATCCCGCGTTGTTATTTACATGCTTATTTTTATGGGCTTCTCCTATGCATGATTATAACTATCTGTATGTTTATGGGTATTTCCCGTATATGCTGCATGTTTGTGTTTATTGTTATTTCAGTATGAATTCGTGCATTTAAGTAAAGTATTTGTCTGTTACATTGTATATATATGTTTTCGCAAGAGCTGTGTGTATATAATTTAATTGCATGCAGTTCGAAAAAGTTATGTGGAATAGCTCAGTATGATGTTGGGTTTGTTACAGTATGTTCCTTAGAGAGAACAGAAAGAGTTCTCTGGCGTAGCATGGCCCGACATGGATGGTCAAGGACATTACAACATGGTATCAGAGTTAAGTAAAGCGTCTAAGTAGTTGCATTGCTCGGCCTGTGGGTGGTTGGGGATGTTACAAATGACATAACAAGCCATTCATACAATCCCTTATTTGTCTTGAATGTTGTTTTCCACTCATCACCTTCTCTCATCCTTTTTTGGTGATATCCACTTTTCAAATATATCTTTGAAAAAAAGTTCGCTCCACTCAAACAATCCATCAAATCATCCATCCTTGGTAATGAGAATTTGCATCTGATGGTGATTCTGTTTATGGCCCTTGAGTCCGTACACATTCTCCATCCTCCATCCTTCTTCGGACTCAATATAGTTGGTACTACACATGAACTCAGGAATTATCTAACCAATCCTTTATCTAACAGATCTTGAACCTGTCTTTTCACCTCCTTGTTCTCTTGAGGCGTCAACTTGTATGCTTCTTTGTTTGGAAGGCTTTATCCTGGTATCAAATCAATGTGATGGCTCATACTTCCGATCGGTGGCAATGAGATTGGTAAATCATACACTACAATGTCAGAAAAATTCTCTAGCAGTTCCTAAACTTCCTCAGGAAAATATTCCATTGAAGTACTAGTAAGGATAACCCTCGGATTCCTCACTATGGAAAACTGCATCTCATGTTCCTTATTTACCTCATTCAAGAGTTCCTTCCCACTCATGAGAAGTATTCTCATGCTAGATTCACCCTTCACTTTCTTCTCTTCAATTGGAAACAACATGTGTGTCCTAACATTCTTCTCCAAAGTATAGGTGTTTCTTCTCCCATCATGAATGATATTTTTTTCATACTGCCATGGTCTCCCCAAAAAAACATGACATACATCCATGGGAATCACATCACACAAAATGTCATCCCTATATCCTCCTATATTAAATTCAACAAGGCATTGTTTATTTACGATTACCTGGTGACCTTTATACAACCATGAGACTTTATACAACGTCGAGTGTGCAGTCATCTCCAGCTCTAGATTCTCCACCATCTCTGTGGATACTAAGTTTTCAGCACTCCCACTATTAATTATCACCTTGCAAACTATGTCCTTCATTTTTAAATATATCATGAACAAATTGTTCCTTTGCGTTGTCTTTTCAATCTCTGGCTCTTACTTCAAAAGAACCTTCTTCATCATCAAGGATTTCCCATCCGCTGCACCTTTTGCCTCAACATTTCTCTTCTGCGCTTCCAAAATGTGAGCCTTGCCTTATCCTTTCTTTCTCTCGGGGCATTCCCAAGACATGTGCCCTATTTTTCCACAGGCATAACATCTTACTTCGTCTCCTCTTCCTCTTCCTCTTCCTCTGGGAAAAGAGTTTCTACCACCACTCTAAATTCCTCGGAAACTTCCTCCTCTCTTGGAGTGAATATGTGGTTTCTCTACCTCATCCTTGGGATTCTGTGCTTTATCCTTGGAAACTCCTTTCCCTCCACTCGAGATTTTGCCTCGAGTTTTTTTACTATGCTTCATGGCCAACTTTTCCTCTGCCCTCAGAATAATTTGATATGCATCCTCTACTGTTCTGACTGTTGCCATGTTAATTTTTTCCTGGATGTCATATCTCATGCCATTGATGTATCTGGAAACTTTCTGCTCATCTCTCTCTCTCTCTGTCCAACCCTAATGTTCAATTAGTAGAACTCCTCTATGTAATACTTCACAATAAATCCCTTCTATCTCAGGTTTTTCATCCTCCTGAACAGATTTATCTGGTAATATTTAGGTATGAATTTGGAATTTAGTTTCTCGACTATCCTATCCCAAATCTTAATATTTTGTTTTCCTTTGCTCCTCTTGTCATCATTCAGTTCATCCCACCACAATGTTTCATGTCCCTTCAACCTAGTGATAGCATGTCTCACCTTTTTCTCCTCCTCGAAATCTTCATAGTTGAAATACTTGTCCATTGCTCGTATCCAGTCAAGAAATTATTTCATGTATAAATCACCTTCCTACATTGGGACGTCAATATTCACTCTGGCTCCCAACTTGACAACAACTCTCAGCAAGCATTCTTCCACAACATCCTCAACCACAAATTCTTTGACCTCTACTTCTTCATTTTTTTCATCGCTGACATCTCCAACATCAGGTGCTCTTCTTTGTACTATTTACATGGCATTCATCTTTGCACATAATTCTCTCATCTCTCTTTCCATAGCTTTGTTTTCTAACACGTCTTCTAGGAAGCATTGTGTTGATGTGTCTGATACCACTATGACGATATCAATCTACTACTCTATCTCCTCTTTCTACAGAAATAAATTATGTAATAGCTCTGATACCACTCTGGCATAAACCCTCTTCCCTCCAAAGGGATACTCGACCTCCTAGTCTTGGTTCTTAAAAATTCTGAGTTAGATTGACTCTTTGGGTCCCTCAACAATCCCTAGACACTTAACACACACAGAGTCCCCTTTGTGTTACCTGCGGGGTTAAACTACCCATACCTCCACTCTTCGGCACTCCCGACAACACTTAGCTCCGTGAATACTAACTCCACGTTGACCTCCTGCCTTGATGGCCATGGCTATGACCATGGGCCAATCCTTCACTATTCAGACATTGGGGATATCTCGAACTCTTCCCTCGAATTTTCCCAAAGTACGCTTCTCTGAATCTTCAGGCTTCCGCCACGTGTCTCCTTAGAATTGATGGTTCCTTTATGGTTCTGGTTTCACAACTTCATGAAACTCCAGGTCTCTCTCCCTCAAACCTTTGTATTTCCGAATCCCAGATTCATTAATCCGTTTCCATGTGCTCTCCTCCCGATCAATGGTTGTGATCAATTCACGACTTCAGACTTCGCGGTTCTGCTTTCACTAACCCCTCAAATTTCACGAAATCTGAAGTGTCGAGACACGTTACAACTATCCTCTGCATATATATCCCATACCTGACGGTCTGGAATCATTCGTCTCCCTCCAGAACGAATCCCATTCACTGATTTTGATGGAAACTTCAAGGACTTTTCTCCTTGAATATTTTCTACTGCTCTCCCTCCTTATCTTTACTTCCTCAACTTTCTCTTGTTCCTATGGGCACTTTTTCAATACTTAGTCGAAATATCGACCTATGCACACTTTGAAATATATTCTCTTCCACACTTGACTCCTGTATTGATGATTTATCACTCCTTGTGACTGCTCTTCAACATCTTCCCTCTTTTGTGACTAAAATCACGCTAGTCCTCCTGATCTTTGCGAGTCTGAGACTCTGTCACACACTCCTTGTGAACGATGATGTATTCCTTTCACACATAAGTTTCATGCTACCTCTTTTGAGCTTCGAGTCGAAACAAACTAGGTCACACACACCTTGTGGACATTATGCACACCTTGCACTTACTCAAAGAAGAGAAACAATTGAAACTTATTCACTCTCCACAGTGACTCATATATTCAACCTTGTAAATGCATTCATAGATATAAAAACAAGGAATAATAGAGAATTGGAAAACAAACAGAAAGTATACCATTCACTCACATAGATAAACGTAATAACAACACACATTTGGGATAATATTCCTCTGCTATATTCATTCAACTAAAATTTACATACATTCATATATTACTTCTCTGTAGCACCCAACTCGTCACTACAATGGTGATCTACAAATTAGATTCAACAACCATCTATTCTCATCCTAACTGACTACAACCTCTACTGGGAAATATTACAAAGCTTTATACAATGAGACTCTTTGATTTCTTCCCTCCAACTACTCTACAAATATCCTATTGAAATAAAATCCTTCAACTACTTAACATTTATTACAAGAAATATTGAGTCAAATAGATAAGAGAGAATCTCAAGATCTATATTACAATCTATCTCATTAAATAAAAATGCATTCACCCATCGATCTTACGTGATGTCTCAGCTTATGATCATTAAACATGCTCGTAAATCCAAATATTTTCTAGATGTTACATTAATACGCGACCTTTGAAATTCAAAATACTTCAAAATACGCACTAGTACACCCAACTGTCCTCCACACATGCTTTGCTGACGATGCTTCTCCATCACCATACCACTTCTTTGCTTCAATGAGTTTCCACCATGTATTAAAATTATTTTGTATACAAGTATACTACCTCATGTCACTTACTCATCCAACTTATTTCTCCACCGAACATCTTGAAGACATATCCATTGGTCGACCTCCATTGATCCAGATCTCCATCCCAGTCAGAATCGATAAAGCCATGTACATCTAATTTACCATTGTAACCTCCAAGTCTTCCTTGTTAAAATATAGCATAGTCCTTTGTGCAACACAAATACTTGAATACTCTCTTGACAATCGTCTAGTGCTCCTTTCCAGGTTTCAACATGTACCTGCTCAACATTCCCACTACATGGGCAATGTCTGGTTGAGTGTAGACCATCACATACATTAGAATACCAATCACTCTTGCATATGGAACACGTGTCATCTCCTCTATTTATTATTGTGTCTTTGGACATTGTTCAACAGTAAGCGTTGTTCCCACTGGAATTGGAACCTTCACCAGTTTGCAATCCTACATGTTGAATCATTTCAGAAGTGTTTCAATATACTTCATTTGATTAAACAATATCTTTATAGTGGCTCGATCTCTCTTAATATTCATTCCTAGAATTAAGCTAGTTGCACCGAGATCCTTCATGTCAAACTTGGAGGATAGTTGCTTGTTCACCTCCTTTATTGTGTCCATGTTCTTTCCAATCAACAATATGTCATCCACATACAAAGCTACATACATGAAATTCTCACATTCTTCCTTAGAATATATGTAGTGATCAACTTTGCTTCTCACAAATTCAAAACTAAAGATGTATGTGTTAAAATTATGGTACCACATCCTTGACAATTGCTTTAGAACATAAAGGGATATTTTGAGTGTGCGTACCAACTATTGATTTCCCTTTACTACAAATCCTTCAAGTTGTTTTATGTATATTTCTTCTTCCAAGTCCCCATGTAGGAACATTGTATTCACATCCATTTGTTATATCTCTACATCAAATGTTGCATCCAAAGACATTAGTAATCTAATGGAATTTAGTTTTTCAATAGGGGAAAAAATCCCACCAAAGTCGACTCCCTCGACTTGGGAATATCCTTTCACTACTAGTCGATATTTAAACTTCTCGACTTGTCCTACGACATTCATCTTCTTCTTGAATACCCACTTGCTACCAAATATCTTTCTTTCACTAGGTAACTTGACTAAATCCCATGTCCCATTCTTGTACAAGGATTCCATCTCTTTGACCATGGCTTCCTTCCAGAGTTTACTCTCTTTCGAGTCGACTGCCTCACCGAATGACTTGGGCTCATCATCGATGGTAGTTAACATGAATGTAGAAAGAAAGTCAGGAGGACTATAATCCTTTTTACCTCCTTACCACTAGAGTTTGTTGTTCCACCTCTTCCTCATATTCAATCAAAGAATTTGAATCATATTCTTCGTTCCTGAGTTCAAACCACATTGTATTAGGATTATTCTTGGTCTGAACAACTTCCTCATTCTCTGATTTATCTCTGACTTCTTTGAAGACCACATCTTGATTGTACACTGTTATCCTTGATGCATGATCCAAAATCTTATATCCTTTCTTTCCTTATTTGTATTCGATGAAAATAATTTTAGATGTGCTACTGACGACTTATTACCAAACCATACCTCACTTGGAGTCATGTCGAATAGTGCCAAAGAAGGATACATATTCACCAAATATATTGTGGTCTCGACTACCTCAACCAATAATTCTTTTTTGATCCCAACACCACTTAGCATGATCCTTTCCTTGTCCATCAATGCTCTATTCATTCTCTCGAGAACCCAATTTTGTCATGGGGTATATGATATGGTATTTTGGCGTGCTATGATATACTGCTTACATAAATGATCAAATTACTTTCCAAATAATTCACCACCATTATCAGTTCTCAACACTTTAATCCTCTTTTCTTTTTGGTTTTCCACAAGAGATTTAAACTCCTTAAATATCTCGAAAACCTATGATTTATTCCTCAAGAAATATATCCATGTCTTCTTGGAAAAAACATTTATGAAGGAGACATAATATAGGGATCCACCAAGTAAAGGAACTGTAACCATTCCAAACACATCACTATGCATCAATTCTAGAATCCCATTTTTCCTTGTTTCTCCATATGGGAACCCCACCTAACTTTGTTTCCCATATATGCAATTTCACGAACGTTGAATTCTAAACCACATTCAGTAAAACCTTCGACCATACCTCTACTTTACATAGCTCAAAGTCCTTTTTCTCCAATGTGTCCCATCCTTTCATGCCATACATGGTCAGGTCAAGTTCATCATGCCCTGTCGAATCCGTTTGAATCAACTTGTATCAAGTCGAGTGGATTTGTGTCAACATCGAGTCAAGTGGAGTTGTAGTCATGTCGATTTCAAGAGAAATAATGTTGTTGCATCCAGTTGAGTCGTTATTCCCTAACATATTGTACATGGTACCAATCCAAACTACTTTCATTAATACCATCACACCTCTAACCATATTACACGAATCCTTTTGAAACAGAGTATGCACATCTGCATCACTCATCTTACTGATAGATATTAGGTTTCTTGCAAAATCTGGACTGTGTATCACACGTAGAAGGGTTATTTTCCTCCCATCCTACAGTGTTAGTGAGACTCTTCCCCTTCTGGGAATTATGGTTGACCAGTCATTCCCCAAGAACACATCACCCCCATCACATTGTTGATATTCACATAACCATTCTTTATGTGGTGTCATATGATAGGATTCTCCTGAGACAATCAACCAAAAAACTTGATCTGACTGTGTACTGGCCGACACCAGGTACACATCACCTCCCTTATCTGAGGTTGTATTTCTCTCAGTCAATTTCTTCTCATCGAATCTGACACTTCCTTCCATTTCCTTTGACTTGTGGTCCTTTTCATAATGCCTATATTTACTTCATTTCCAATATCTTTACATCAACTGAACTGGGGATTTAGATCTACCCTTTGACTTATACTTTATATCGAAGAATATTCCTTTATCTTTATCTATTGGTCGACCTCTCACTAACATAACATATTTGGTCGATCCTTCCATGTTATTCCTTTTCATTTATTCTGACAACAGAGAAACAACCACGTCCTCTAGCACTAGTGTGGTTGTATTACTCCTAATAGCCTCAACTAAGCTATCACAGGAGTACGGAAACGAAAATAATAGGCCGATACACTTCTCCTCATCAATGATGTTTATATCCACATATGATAACTAGCTTAACATGATATTAAACACGTTTAAATGCTCATTCACCGAAATT
The DNA here is from genome assembly GCA_010110895.2 of Picea sitchensis. NCBI lineage: Eukaryota > Viridiplantae > Streptophyta > Pinopsida > Pinales > Pinaceae > Picea > Picea sitchensis. Next base: position 43,865 of record SNQJ01S0051785.1, read on the forward strand.
CCATCACTCATCCTCAAAAGATACAGTTTATTTCTGACAAATAACTTATTTACCATATATTTTGACTAGTATAAGATTCCCATCTTGTCCCACAGTTTCTTGGCCAAATCTTCACCCAAAACATTCAACAACACTAAATATGCAAGACAAAGATGTATCATACTTATTTCTTTTCTTTCGATTTTCTCCCATTCTTCCGTCGACTAGGTACCTCGATATACCCTTGTCCATTGTTCTCGATCTATAAGAAGATATTCCATTTTAAGATTCCAAAGATCAAAATTATGTCCATTGAATTTTTCTATCTCTATTTTGTAACCGCTCACCATTCTTTACTGCGAACTTTAAAACAATTTATGACTTACGAATATTACTATACCTAGGGTTTAGTTGTGAGATTCAATATTTGCAAATAAATATCTGATATACTCGCCAAATCACAACACCACTATGATACCATATGTTAGGGTAGACCTAAGTTATGATACCACATGTCAGGAAATGAAAGACACTTCCACACTAATCCTAACAGAAGAGAAGAAGAATTTAATCAAGATGGAAAATGACACAATCAACCACACTGTACACTCAGATTTCACCTTGGAAACCCTTAACTAGGAAAGCCAACATTCCTTTGATCATTCTTCTCTCTTGTTGTATTATTTAATTAGAATAAAAGGTTACATGTCTAGCCTTGTTCCATACCTAAGATACAATCGACATCATACCCTCTTGCACATGAAAGAACAACATTGTAACCAATTTGAATTACATATGCATCACCAGTAACCTAGAATTACACATATATTAACCTGTAAAATGCATTCCATGATTACCTTACAACAACAAAATTTACGGCCTTACAACATGCCTCTTTATAGGATTTAGAACAGGAAAACCATAAATATTGGCACCCAAAAGCGGTTAGAGATCCATGCATATCATTGGCTACAAATCCTATAGATCCAGAGATTCTATATGAGCCGAATCTAAGTTGGGTTTACCAGTCAACTACCATTTGATCTTCATTCGGTCTCTAGTTGGTCGTCTAACACCCACACTTCGACCTATTTTTGGTTGACTTGACATCGATATCTTCGACTTCAACTTTACTTGGACAAATCTCTCAACCTTCGACTTGTTGTCAATCTACCTCGACTTTGAACTGTTGTTGATTTTGTTGATCTACCTCAACTTTGACCTTCAATTGATTCACCTCGACTAGACTTTCACTGCAAAGAATATAACAACCCAACAATCATTGGGCGAAGACTGGGTAACCAAAATTTTACTAAGTCATGAAATTTATGAAAGAACAACTTCCATAAGATCCTTTAATTGACATGAATTACATGGAAGGAATTCACATTATAAAAACTATATGTTTCATCCAACACAATGCATGTGGGACTAAAAATGGCATCGTTAAATCAAGGGATGATATTGATACATGAACTAGATCGATGATTTTTAAGGAACAATATTCTAGAGCTCATAACTCTCAATCCAGACATCCATTTTTGGAAATTCATACCTATTTTAAAAGACAATTCAACAAGGAAGACCATGGGATAGCTTTCAATGGTTATATTTGTCCATAATGTTTCATGAAATTAAAAGACCATTTAGATCTATTTTCATGACTTGCTGAGAAATTTGTTTCAAACCTCATCTTCCTAAGGCTATAAGTTGAGATCCAAAACTCCAAATTTTTCTCAAGAGGACTCATTGAAAATATGAAATGACAAATCTTACATATAGAATGGTTTCCATGGATGAGAAGTCAATTATAATGCTTAGAAAATTAAATCACAATCTACTTTTTTTAGACAGTCAACTTTAAATTTTGAGAATAAAGGTTTATTAAATAAACTTTTATAAAAGGTTGAAGTGGGTCGTAATTGGAGGAAGAAATTCCAATCTCCTAATTTGTTTAATGAAAATTAATAAAGAATTAATTAAAAGTATTTATTCCTTATTCCAAAAATAAGATGCACATGGGAAATTATAGAAGAAAAAAAACCCTAACTACTTCAAAGAATCATTGGGAATAGATTTAAAAGAAGAGAGAAACATGAAAGAAAGGTTCATATTATCAATGATAGAATATTATGATAGCATGGGTTCAGATCATTAAGATATCATTGTTCATCTATCAGTATGTAGTGAACTCTCAGATCAAAAAATAAAGTTCTCATTTTTTTTTGCTTCCTCTTCTTCTTCACAATTTCTCTAAATATTTCCATTTGTATATTAGAGATAAATCATAAGGATGAGTTTCTTTAGTGTTTTTTATTTTATTCTTCCATGTCTCTTCCTTAAAATATCAATATGGGTATTTTACAGCCATACATATGGATGGTAATGTAATCCATGGTTGTCTAATTGATTCATGGAAGTTTAGTCCTTGTATTTGTCAAGCTTTATTTATGAGTATTAGTCAAATAGTTCATGGAAATGTTTTGTAATGTTGAATATATTTTATATATTTAAATCCACAGATAACTACTTTGGGGTACAAATTTAATAATTTCCGAGACTTTGGGATTTCTAAGCACGTGAATTATGGAGTATGCCCACCAAATTATATTTCAGTTTTCAATGAAATACACATTTAAAATTCTCTAAAGTGATCAACACAATTTAATTCTTTTCCTTATGAGAAAATATGGTTGCATCTCCATCTTGGATGTGTTTCAGAATGATGTTATAATGAATATGAGAATGTATTTGTTTTGATATTGAAGCCTTCCTTGATCTTTTTGTTGTTAAGAAGTTGCTTGGTCCATTTCCAGGATAATGTTGCACTTAAAGAGTAATATGTTTATCATGAAATTTTTTATATACACATTAAAGAAAAAAATATTTTGTGTTTTTTTATTTAGAATTCTCCCATTTAACATTTCAATCCAAGAACATCAAGATACATATTTTATAATATAACATAGGAGTACCATATCTTAAAACCAAAGGGGTATTTTATCCTCGTGAGGTTGTTTTTTGGATATTTACCAATATGAACATCAACAACGCTACACACATCAAACTTACTCGACCAAAACTATTGCAAACTCCACTCAACAATTATGCAAACTTGCTTAACCATGATTATTGCAAACTTCACATTACAAACTCCACGCGAACCTATCCTCCATGCTCGTACTCTAGTTGTATGCATTCGATAATCACACTACCTCTTTGAAGAATCATTTCACCCTCAATATAGACTCATATAACCAATTCCCAATCCCAGATTCCCATTTGTACAACTCTGAGACCAAATGATGAATTACACCAACACAATAATATATAAAATATATTATACAATAATGCACACCCAAATTAAACTTTTACATTACCAAAGGATATATTTATACATGAGAGGAGATTTTTGGGAAACTATGATTTCCTATAATATGTAAACAATCACTCCTTAATTCACTCAACAAATATGATCTCAATCTCACAAATATATCTATGAGATATGATTACATAAACAACTTTAAAAATAAATAAATCTAAAAAAAATGAGTCATTATTCCAAAAAGACGATGGTGGAAAAAAAGACTCTACTAAGAAGGAAATTGAAAAACCTCATATTATTCACACATCCACAAAATGAAAAATAGAAATTCAAAAAGAAGGAAAAGACATACCTAAAATTGAACTAAGTCCCAATGATATGGAAGTTGATGATGTGATAGAAGAGCATGGTTGGGAAGAGTAGAGAATGATTGTAACTAGGGTTATTATTGAATAACTAGCTTCTTAAGAGCCATATATATTTTAAGAAGAGTCTCTCACTTTACACCAAGCGACCTACCATAAAAGTTCCAAAAACTTGTTAATTTAAAAGGTAAACTTGAAAAAAAAAAAAAATTCAAGGAAGTGGAAATCAAAGATCAATTTTCATGGGGTTCCACCCTCTAAAACAATAAAATTTCATGAAAAAACTAGAGAAGGATTGAAGAAATCAATTTATGAAATAGAAAAAGAAAAAAATGTTTTAAAAGAAATAATGAAGGAATTAGAGAAATATTTGATTCCAAAACCTTTATTTATCGATCCCATCACTTGAATACAACTAATGTATAGTCTTGAAGGTGCACCAGAGACCAGTTCAAGATTAAAATGTTCATCCAAATTACTAGTGGTTGTAAGAAAATAGATTGGAGATAGTATTAATAAAATAATAGCCTTAATCCTTGAGATTTGATAATTATCACAAATATCAACTACTTTCTCAACAAGGGTTTTGCACTTCAAATAATATCTTCAGAAGGATATGGAAAATGATGAAGGAATCTATAAGGAAGTAGTGGGAACATTTGTGGCAAAGGTTTCAAGTTTAAGCGAGCAAGACAAAAGAGATCAAAAACTTCCCTCTAAGGTTTCAATGAAACAAATCAATCCTTATTGGATAAAAATAATGAAATTCTTGAAGGAATTATTGTCTGAGTGTGATGCCATTAATATTAAAAGAGGTGATATATTATTAAAACCTGTTGATTTGGCTAAGAAGTTAGATGGACCAAATTTAATAATGGATGCAATATTTCTATCAAGGGAGCAAGTACAAGAACAATTGGAAGGCTTAAACGATGCTTGAGCTAATGAATTTAGTGATTCAATTGAGTTCTTTGAATAAAAAAGATAAATATGTCTAATCTAGTATGTGAATAAGAATGAAGACATCGAGAACATGCTCCATTAGTTAATCCTTAATTTAAGAGAACTATAAAACGAGTTATTTAAATCTAATACCAAACATGAGATAGTTATTTCTCCAATGAGGGAGTACATTGAGGAGTGGTTAACAAAGGCCTTAGTTAAAATAATAACAAAATATCAAAAAGAAGTCATTAATTTAGTTATGTCACCTCCAACACAACAACAACCTACAAAAGACTCCACAACAAACAAATAAGGGCTCGGAATTTCCATCATAGTAAGTCTAGTAGACACCTTGTTCTTTATATCTCTACTTTTTCTCCTTCTGTCAATGATAATTATGCCTCTTTTGTTCCCAGTGTTTGTGAAAACCAAAGGATGACCCATGGCTATTTTATTTTTGTCTTCCGGGTATCTCTTTTATTTCATGATCTATGGGAGCCCAATCCCAATCCTTCTTTAAGGGAAAATACAATTTACTTTTATTTGAACTCTGATACATTATTGCTAATCTTTATAAAGACATCTACTATTTTTTTTGGTTCCCTAAGAAATATTCGGGACATAACATTAAATATTTATCACACTTTATGTTCAAAGAATGATATTTCAAATGTGTCTCTATCAAAACCTTTTTTTCATTTAAATGGAATGGTCATTTAAATTTATCTTCCATATGTGGTCCTTATTTTCCTTCTATGTGTTGAATATTGTGTCTTACTTCGATGATTTCTATTATGAAAACGTCTTCTTAGGATACCGTATACATTTTTGGTTTCAAAACTTGCATTATAGTGTGAATATTTATGTTGTGTAAGATACATGTTCCTTTATCAAGTACTCTTTGCATGCGAATATTTAATTGTACAATAAGATCGGTCCTCTCTCAGGTATTGTTTATGTTCTTGCATGTTATTTAAAAATATAGGAGCAACACATCTTTAAAACATAAGTGGATTTATCCTCCTGATTTTGTATTAAAGACAATAAGACAATATTTTAGATCAACATTTTTTGGGACCACACTGGGGATCTAAACAAAATTTTGTTTCATAGACCAAAAATTTGGATGACTCTACCATAACTCAAACAACCCCAAAACATGATACAAAGAAAACAATAATAATATTTTGAAATATGGAATCATACAAAGGTCCATTAACAAGAAATAAAATAGTGAAACCTGAGATTCAACAAGAAACACAAAATTCAAAAATTGAAGCTAGTGGTATAATAATCATGGGTGACCAAGAAGAAAAATGAAATGAAATTCCGTATTAAGAAAATAAATAAATGAAAGACAAAGTAACCCAAGAAGGAGAGCTATATCTATCCCACTCAATTTACAAGGAGAGAAACATCTGATGTTGACTCCACCTCGAGGAATTGTACCTATATTTTTAGGTGATGGGATTATGGATCCTAAAAATAATATGGATTAGTTCCTTAGTATTTGTGATATTCATTTTATTGAACATGATGATGTGATGGTGAGAGTCTTTTTATAGACTTTGATAGGCCTAGTCTATGAATGGTATATTTCCCTCCAAGCTCAATCAATTAGTTCATTTGATGATATAGAGGATATGTTCATGATTATATATGCACAAAATATTTGGTATCATACTCTACTTACTCAATTCACCCAAATACATATTTAAAAGGGTGAAAGGATGATGGATTTTAACATGTGATGTTTCAAGACATTGAATCAAATCACAGATGGGAAATGCCCAAATAAACCTATTGTATTTGTATGTTGAAATAATTCCATGCCATCAAATGTGAACTATCCAATTAGAGAAGAACAGATAAATAGATTAAATGAAGAAATCCAAAAATAAATAGAAATGAAAGAATACATGCTAAAAACCAATTTTGATCCTAAGATTATTCTTGGAAAAGTGTAAAGACAGATGCCAAGCTTGTCAATATCTCCTCAGTGACCATCCACCTCAATAAGTACTAAAGTTCGATCAATTGGGGGAGGAAATTTTCAAGGCTTTCTTCCTAATGTGAGAAATAATCCTAAATCTTATGAAGAAACTAGATAAAATATAGAAATTTCTCAGACAAGCATCACTATTGGACAAATGCAGAACGATATAACTCAACTGAAAATAATTGATAATCTCATTCCCCCACATAAAAATGTGATATATATACTACCTGATCAAAGAGGAATAAATGATAGAGAGAAAATAATTGAAGATCATAGGCCAAGAGAACCCAAATCCCCAAATCCAAATGTTATTTTGCTAGAAGAAATTATAGAAGAAGGAAATTTTGATCCTTTTGATCTAAAAACAATCAATGATGAGGATGAAGTAATGGAATTGGTATAAATGGAACAAAGTTCATCATATTTTCATATTTTTGATGAAAAATAAGACTATGAATATTCACAAGACATCATTTTTTAAACTAGAACTCAAGCAAATAAATTCAAGACAAGGGAACAACCAGAAAAATGAAAATAAAGATCTATCACTCTAGAGCCAACAAAATAATAATTGGTTTTTAATTAGACAAAGACTCCATTTCAAGTGCATTATGATTTCATTGATGAGTTATATAAGCTTCATATTATTTTTTCATTCATTGAATTAGTTAAGATACCCTAACAAAGAGAAAATCTTTTAAATATATTGGATGATATGAATTCAAGAACAGAGACAATTGTGATGAACACAATACAACAACAAAATATCACACTAGCAAGACCAAGAGGTAAGTTTCCACCATTTTATATATCGTTAGAGAATCATGACCTTACATTGCATAATTGTTTGGTGGATAATGGAGCCACTAAAAATATCATGCCATTATCATTAATGGAAGCTCTTGGAATGGAATGAACAAAGTAATATGAAACTAGTTAAATTATATATTCCATTGGTTCTAGAAACATTCTAGCTTATGAAAATGTTAAATAGTTTTGCACGCAGAAAAATGCAACACCCCACATTAGAAGAATATTTACTATGATAGTAGTTGATCTAGCTCCAACATATGATGTTATCTTGGGAAGATATTGGTGCTCATTGATTTGAGGATACATGTAATGTCCCTACATTTATAAATATTTTAATATTTTAATTTTGGTTATATATGTTATGAGAGTTTTTTATAAAAATACTTATGCTAAAATTATATCACCCTAAACATTGGTGATGAGGAATATTTTTGTAATTATTTTTTTTTAATTTATTTTATTTAACTTGAGACAAATTGATTAGACAATCCAATTACAAAAAGAGTAATTCATTATTCCATGGGAGAGTGAAAAGGGATAAAAATCATCCGAGTAAATATTTCCCACGAGAGCAAGTTTAAACATACTTCTAAAGATGTGGTATGTGAGGGAAAAAACTAGAACAAAATTAGGCCAAGAAGATTCCCTACAGTTATGGATGAGGCTAACCTGGAAAAAGACCTAGGAAAGTTATTTCATTCTTCTTGGTAATACATGAAAATACAAGTATAGAGGAGGAAGAAAATTACTAAGTTCTTGTGAGGAGGATTTGAACTTGATGGTTCTAAGAAAGAGTCAAGTTATGATTTATCTGGAGAAAGTTATAGAAATTTTCAGTCCTTATGGAATAATGAATTAAGCTCAAGGGTGGCAAGAACAAGTAACTTGGATTTTCTAGTCTATGGTTGGGAGGAAGTAGATTCTCTACTTAGTTTGTCCCTCATTTTAATGCAAACTCAGATATGTTTCATTACCTATACTTTTTTTTTGTATTTTGTTTTCTAATAAATATCAATTGTTATAGTAGGTTATAGTTGTAAAGTTACATTTTTTTTATAATGAGAGAGATAGATGTGTTTTACTTACTTCTATTAACTATTGATAGAAAATAAAGGATTCTAGCATAATGTTTTCTAGTATAGAAAACAATATTGTTGGTAGATATTGCAGTAATCTAGAGGAATCTATAAAAAAAAGATAAAAATTAGTAGCATTAATTTATTATGGTTACAAAGAAATGATTTATGTATATTCATCTATTTCATGCAAGTAAAATTAATTATGTAATTAAATGTAGTCGATTTGTAGTGACCCTCGTCGTTATGAAAACATGCGACACATAACAAGTGATATATATATATATATATGCAAGAAAGTAACAACGACAACAGTCAATCAACGCAACTGAACGATGATCACAATGCACACAATCCAGGAAAAGAAAAACATAACTACCTAGCATACTAGAACATCATGCAGTTGGAAGAAACATACGACAATGAATCACAAAAAAATAAAAATGACTACCCTTCCATCCTACCCTACAAGGTTAGGACCTCCAAGACACATAAGCAATGCTCAAACCCAAGTTTCCATCGATTTTGACCATTTAAGTTCTCAAGGATGGTGAATTTTATGAGGAACAAGGAGGTTTCTACATCCCACCCATCACAAGAAAGACCATGCCTACTAGGCTAAAAACAACATAAATCAATCCAAATGAAACAACTTTAACGACACAAGTATCTAGAACCTTCTGAGTGAGTGGGAGAAAATCACATTAACATTACCAACAATTACAACCTTACTTAAAAAAAAATCATCCACATCGGGATGTGCATAATCCTAAGCCAGGCTTCATATGCGCTTATCGATCAACATGCGCAACGGCCCAATCATAAGGTATCACATTGCCACATTGGGACAAATGCGCTAGGGACCCACATGCAAACAAAATAATTTTGAACCTTCAACCGAGAATAAAATCCAACGTGCCTAAAATCCAATTGGCACTGACATACATTATACGACGTCGTTAGATGAAGGCTCTCTAAACAATCAAGAAAAAATGAATCTAGGGTGACTATAATCGATATAATTAAGTTGGCGCAACGAATAGATGTAGATAATTAACAATTTAACATCATAAGGACTCATTCCAAGCATACGTAATCACTCACCATCTAAAATTAAAAGCATCTAACCATCTTTAAGCAACATAAAGTTTCCATTCAAGGGTTTTTTTTTTTGTTTGTTAATGTGGCCGAACCTGTTGGCATCGGGATTAATCTGTGTCTTGAGAAACCGTGACTCAGGGGCATCTAAGCCGTCAAAATCACCAGGGGATCGCACCCCGTCTGAGCCACACTAACCCTTAACATGACTAGATTTTTTGTCCCCACAGGTTTCAAACCGGTGAATTTTCAACACAGAGTGGCTTAACAACACACTTCGTCACCAACTGTCCTACACCTCGGGGACGATTCAAGGGTTTTTTATTCTAGTAACTCGTCTATAAATATTTTTACTTCTCGGGTTCTAATGTCCTACAAGGAATTCAACTCTTAAAATGCAAGGAGTAAAAAGAAGGGGCTAAGCATCAGACACCCTTACTCAATGTCATGCAAGGTGCGATATTTACTGACTATTGCGCGAGAAAACATAATAATTTCTTCAACAGTAATTAGATAATTAAAAATCAACCCATCATTAGATAAATATCCTAAGATCATGACCATCATCGAATCATCACCTTTTTAAAATTATCCTGACATGCAATTAATTTAATACTAATGCTCTCACATGAAATTAACAAATTTAGTTTTTCTCCCATCCTACACGTTTTAGTTAAAAACTGTGATTAGGATCACCCATTAATATATTTAATTGTTTTAAACATCAAATTAATTGATTACCAATAGGTTTACACACAATTACTAATGCCCGACTGCAAGAATTTAACTCTGTAAGGATTGAACAGTGATATCGGGTTGTGGTATTGAAATATCAACCTAGTCATTCCATTAATAAGATTACTATTACGGTCATAATTAAACTATGCAAAGGATTGGGTGGTGATACCGTGGCAGCAGCCTAAAAATCAACATCCTAGTTAACTAAAATCTAGGCATATTTAACCCAGAATCTCGGGATCAGAATTATTACATTTCCAACTGTTAGTAAGTTGGAATTTCACAACAAAAGAAATGTTAAAAGTTTAAATCGGCGGATACAAATATTAAAACTTGCCAAAGAAAACTCAGAAATCGTTGAATAAATAAGAGCAAGTGAAACCGCCACTGGCCAACAAACTTTCACAAGCATTAATTCTCCAGCGTCATTGTTGCTATAAAACGGTGCAAATATAAGAATTTTCAACTCATCCCTTCCATTCCTCCTTTATAACTTAGCGTTATCAAATATCTAGGATAGTTAATGTGTTTCCTGCAATTTCAGGTGGAAGGCAAAGATTGCAGCGACCAAATTGATGAGACAACAACAAATGACATAGGGAAAACACGTTTCTACTTGTGGGGACAAGTCCAGTCAAATATTGCATAACACAAAAATACACAATCAAGATTTAAATCCCCCATTAAGGCAAACTAAGGTTGCGGTTTTGGCCACAAATTTAAGGCAAAATTCCAAAATAAAAAACAATACATAGTCCTAAAAATGAATCACAATAAAAATATTATAAGAACACAGGCAAGGATTGGCTCTGGGCTCATTCTGGCCATGAGAAGACTGATACAACCTCCAGGAAGGAAACAATACGCAGTCCAAAATAGAATCACATTAAAGGATTAAAGGCGCATGCAATAAATGGGGTCTGGGGTCGTTTTGGCCATGAGAAGATTGAAACAACCTCCAGGAAGGAAAACAATACACAACCAACATTAAATCTCAATTCAAGGATTATAAAAAAACACATTCTGGGTTTGGGGTCCTGGGTTCAACTAGGCATTCTCTAAAATTCATATCACCAATATCACTATAATAATGCTCCAAAGATCCTTTTCACTTATAATAAGCAGATAACATCGATTTTTTTTCTAACCACTTTTTGTTTGTGAATACTTCATAATCGTTGCAGTGAAGATACAACCACTATATAGTTCTCTCTCCAGAATTGTTTCAGTAGTGAAAACTTTGATTCACTTGAATGGAGCAAGCAACATAGTTGTTCTTCACTGTGCTATGGTAATAAAATAAGAACTTACTGTAGGTAAAAGAAATTACCACGAAAACGGCTCACATATTGCTCAATCCATAACAGAGTAATCGTTTAGGAAGCATGATTCCATCACTGATTATTAATGAGGCACTGACCTTGATCTTCATGATCCAATGAATTCATGGATGGTCTATTGAGACCTAAATCTTGTTGGCAAGATATCCAGGAGAATGCCTGAGCCAAAGATGCACATTCAATATACACTAGGGGTGACTCCAATTAAAACTATAAGGNCTGACCTTGATCTTCATGATCCAATGAATTCATGGATGGTCTATTGAGACCTAAATCTTGTTGGCAAGATATCCAGGAGAATGCCTGAGCCAAAGATGCACATTCAATATACACTAGGGGTGACTCCAATTAAAACTATAAGGCACCAAGGGCTGAACAATAGTAAATAAGATCCCAAGAAAATTTAAAACCACGGAGATAGGTATAACAGTAAAAATTATAACAGGTGCAACTATCACAGCGCTACAAAATAAGAGGAATCATGTAGACGGAACTGGAATGGATAAGGGTTGTTGCGCTATCGAATTGGGACTACAGATAAATTAAACAAAAAGGAAGCCCCTCAAGCATTAGATACCATAAACTGTAGAAGTATGATGTCTCTCATGTGCAAAACATAAAGCCATACAATAACAATGAAACACAGAGTGAGAAACAAAAAATCATACCATCTAGATGTAAATCAACATGCAATCAACTAAATAAAATTGTGAAATTTAGACATGTGTACCTAGAGAGAATGCGAAGGTTCCGCTACTGTTGTCCCACACTCGTGCTCCATCCCACTCCGGCTTGCAAACCACTGAGACCTCATTGGTACCTCCCATCCAATGCTAGGGTTACACTTCTTCCCCCTGAGCCCCCTGAGCTGCAAAGGGGCCACACACAGAATACCAGAGAATTCTAGCTACCAACTCGCCTCGCAA
>SNQJ01S0051785.1:58637-76940 GCA_010110895.2 Picea sitchensis
AAAAAAAATCTGATGGTTGTTATTGCTCCTTCCTACTGATATTTGGCTTTCTCCCAAGTTTGGAAGAATTTGTAAGTGTCAAAGGCTACAACCTTTCATATTTCTCCCATGATCCTAACTACTTTGGGCCTCGTCTGCACTTATGAAAACACTATCTCTCCTAAGATCTCGCCGATGTAATTTTACCTCGGCACAAAACACACTTGCACTCTAGTTGTAAGCTTGCACTTCTCTACACACTTAACACTTCTCCCATAGTCCGAAACTTGGATTTTTCTTAGCTTTCTACACCCCTTTCTGAGACTATGTGCAAAATAACCTTATTCTTCCTGAGCTTTTCGAACTGTCTCATCCTTTTAAGGGGTTCTACCCTTTTCTTCTTCAAAGGGATTTCCTGGTGCCTTCCTGGAAACTCGATGCTTTTCCTCCTGATCTTGTAAAGTGAAACTACTTTACCTCTATTGCACTCCTTGTGCTTAACCAAGTCTTCAGATGGATATATTTCAACACTTTGTCTGAGTGTTGGCTTGGTTTAGTCCTTGCATAGGTCTTCCTCATGAACCCTGAAACATTTCAGGTTCTCTAATGCATTTCTTGCATCTTCTCTATGCACATTTGCAGAGATTCTCTCCCTTAGAGTGTTCAATAACTTTGTTTCTCAACCTTCACAACACTTCAGAATGTGTTGGTTCTGTGCACTCCTTTCAGCTGCTCAATGTCCCCCTAGTAGATCTCTTCCTTCATAGTGCTCAACAACTCTAAAGTATCTTTCATGTCTATCTAATAGAGTGTTTAGTAACTTTGGAGTGTGTTCTCATTGATACTTCTCTTATCTCTAAACTCGAATAGAGTTCACCTATGCACTCTTGCACCTTCTCGATGCCCACCTGGTAGAGATTCACAGAGTATTCAGTAACTTTGGCTATGCTTTCTCCTACACAGAATTTCCCCTCCAAGATGTTCAGTAACCTTGAGGCTCCTATTGAGTTGTGATTATTCTGGTGTGCCCTCCTAGAATGTTCTCCCCTGAACTCAATTCGATATTCAGATGCACACTCCTTGCATTGGTTAGAGAGGTTCCAATACTCTATCGTGCACTCCTTTCACAACCTAAAGAACCCATAACAAATCAGTAATTCTCAAACAAATAGTGAAATGAATCTTCACCCTGTAGATGGAAACTATTCATACATCTACAATATAAACTCATAAAACCACAAATGACATTCATAAATCAACATGTTGGTTGTGGATCCTAATTATATTCCAGATTCAGATGTATTTTTTTTCATCCATGTTTATACCCCATATAGACTTTACACCCCAGAAAAATGTACACTCTTCCATGCGGGGGAGTGCAGAGGGGGGTGCAGAGGCGAGTGTAAATCTGGACCGTTCATTATAAGATCACAGATCTAATGGTAGAAATTATGTTAGGGTTTTTTTCCCTAGAAGGAAACCCTCTTTTATGAGGGAAATGTATTATGACTAAGGATTATAGAGAATATTGTATTCTGAGATAGGAGACTATGATAGAGAGAAGAGGAAGTTACAACAAGTTTGTTGTAAGTTGTATCCCTTCGATTGCTGGATAAAAATAAATGAAGGACCCATAAATTTCTTTGGTGGACGTAGCCCACACTGAGTGAACCACGTATATCTGTGTCTCTATTGTATTGTGTATATTTTGTATTTTATTTCCACATTTGTTTTATTTTATTGCTCTCTGATCCTGTTCTTCTAACACAACATTAACCACACAGAAATTCAGAAACAATGAAATCTTTTCTTTTGTATTAATATCATAATATTGATTACAATATGTGAGTTCAGACTGCAACACTCTTCCTTCTCCTCTACTCCTAACTTACTAATGAAATTTTATACAAATATATTTTTCAAAAGAGGGGTTCCTCGAGCTCTCCCTCCATCTACCTACTCTCATAAATTACATTGAATTGCATTCAATGGCCATCTAGTCCAAATCAGATCTAAATATTCATCAGCTTGTCATCCATTAAAGGCGACCTTATCTCCTATCTTCTCAAAGGCATGACTCATCTCTACCAAGCCTTGAAGCATTTAATTGCATTAAATTGTATTTAAAATTTTAAAAGTGAGGGGAAAATGAGAGGAATGGAACCTCTCCCCTATCGGATGTGCTTGAATGTGTTTTGTAGCTGGCATGTTTCTGGGGTGGAGTGATTCTCGTACATCATACTCCACTGTTGGGAAAATCATGAGCTCCTCTGCTCCAATTCTCAAATCCCCTTGGATCCCAAACTCTCTTCTGGAGTTGTTCTCTTTCTCCCTTGCTTTGTTTCTACTGTTGTTGTTGCTTCCTTTTCTTCCTTGCTTCTATGGAAGGCTCTCCTCTGCTCATATTTTTCCTGCTAATAGTTTTTTGTGCTGACCTCAACATCCTCCTCCTTATCTCCTCTATCACCCTATGCAGATGCTCCAATGGTTGTTTCTCCTTATGCAATATTCTTTGTTTCCCTTCCTCCTTATCAATGGGTATATCATCTTGATCCCCCATGTTGTTTTCTTATTCTGTGGAATTATCTTTCCACCCTGCTACAGACTCTAGTTCTACAGTGTCATCATTGAGTTGTTGCTCAACTTTCTCCTCTGACAGATTAGATTCTATCATCTCTTCTTGTGTTGGTTCAACTCCAACTTCCTCTAGTTGCTCCCCTAGCTGGTATGATCCTCCATCTATATCCAAATTGATCTTTTGGATGTGCCAACTTTGCACTATCAACATTCTCTCTAGGGCTTCCAATTCCTCATACATCTCAGCAAAATCTATGTTTTTTTCTTCCTCTTCTACTGCAGGCTACAATGTTGTAGTCATCTCTTGTTCAGCTTCTTGGCTGAAAATTTTGAGCCATTCCTCTGAATGCTCATCTTCTTCTGCTGGGGAAAACAACAATATCTTCTCCTTCTCCTCCTTCTCTTTGACAGTACCTGTTGGTTGTCCTTTTGTTGTTTCACTTGCAACACTTATGCTAGGCTCTTCTTGGCTGCTTGGAAGGAATATTTTGATTCCCCCAACAATCAGAATGCACCTCCGATCCTCCTCTCTTGACACTCCTTGTTGATACAAACTTGCCTCTAAGTTCATCTCTTCTCCCTTGTGCACCCGAAAATATGGAATTTCTCTTCTTTCATCCTGGTATTCTATGAAATCCTCCAATGATCCCATCTCATTGTCCATCTAGAAATATGAACTTTCATCATTGCCCTCCTGGTAGTCTATGAGATCCTCCAATGATCCTATCTCATTAACCATATGGAAATCTGAACTTTCATTACTTCCCTCCTGGAAGTCTATGAGATCCTCCAATGATCTCATCTCATTGCCCATCTCGCAATTGTACCTCCAGTGTACCGTTGTCTCCTACTGCACATTCAATGTCAGTTGTTCCATTCTTTCTCTTAACTCAATGAGCTCCAGATCCATATATGGATTTATTTTATGTTGGTGGCCTTCTCCCAGACCACATCTATGCCTTTTAGTAGACATTTCCTCCTCTTCTTTCCCTCCTAGGAAGTCTGTGGATCAATATGCATTCAAGATCATCTCCAACTTCTCCCACAACTCACTTGGTTGTCTGCTCACTACTGCGAACTTTCAACAATCCTTCACATAGAGCATCAATACTCTGTCTCTTTATTCGCCTCTTGTCCATAGAAGAAATTAACCCTCTGATACCACTTGATGTATTCAAACTATCTCCTTTATCTCCTTTCCTCTTTTTCCTGCTTCCTATAAGAACAAATCATCTCTGATACCACTTGATGGTATCAGAGTATCTTCTTTCATCGTCTCTCCTTTGTCTATTGTCTATAAACAGAATCAAGCTTTGATAGCACTTGATGGTATCAGAGTATATTCTTTCACAGACTCTCCTTTATTTGTTGTTTAAAAACAAAATCAGGCTCTCATACCACTTGATGGTATCAGAGTATCTTTTTTCACCATCTTTCCTTTGTCTGTTGTCTGGAAACAAAATTAGGCTCTGATACCACTTGATGCAGACCGCCCTTCTCTCCCTTGGGGTTGCGCGACCTCCTGGTCAAGGATAATTCCAAATATTGAGCCGGATCGACTCTTCAGGCCCTTGCATGAACCCCAATTGACTTTTTGCAGGCCCCTTTCTTTCACGTGACCACAGATTGCGATCGTGAGTTAGTTCTCTTTGCGACTCCGCGCTTCATAGATTTTGCTAGTTGCTTGCTCCCTTTTTCTCGATCTCCAAATCGAAGAATTATCTGAGACCAGATCTACGATCCACATCCTTCTCACAATCAATGGCTATGATCTGCTCCACGACCCCATCCTTTGAGAGTCTTCACTTCACCCAGTTCCACTTTGATCCAGAGTGTATGACCTCCGAAGTGAAGGATCCTCTGACACCTGTCTCCCATTAATCCGACGGTTCTTATGAACTCAGACGCTCCCGAATTAGGGATTTCTTATGCCTTCACATTTAAATATCTCCAGAGTGGTTCTTCTCCAGAGTTAATTATCTATTTCCATGTACCCCTTCCGAGCACCAATGGCTAGGATTTGCTCTAGCTTCGGAGCTTCGACACTTTTTCTCGCTGCTCACTTGGAATCTCCCAGAGTGTGATTTCCCCGTACCTCCAGATATTCTAACACATTTCCCTTTGGAAGATGGATGGTCCCTATTTTCCTTCGGAACTTCGAAAAACCCCCCCTCCTTTGCACACAAATAAACTTAAAGTTTGTGCACCTTACCTCTGGATTTGACGACTGGATATCCACACACCTAGATCCAATGAATGAGATATGTTCTCCTTCTGCTCTCTCTTCCTTCCATCTGGACTTCGATCCAATGGTCCAAATATTCTCTGACAACAAATCTGATGGCTATTGTTTCTCCTTCCTGTTGATATTTGGCTTTCTATCATGTTTGGAATAATTTGTAAGTATCAAAGGTTGTGGCCTTTGATATTTCTCCCGCGAGCCCGACTACTTTGGGCCTCATCTGTGCTTCTGAAAATGTTATCTCTCTTGAGATATCATCGATGTAATTTGACCTCGGCCGAGCACACACTTCCTGTCTACTTGCAAACTTTCACTTCTCTACACACTTAACACTTCTCTCACAATACGCAACTTCGACTTTTCTCAGTCGTCTGCACCCCTTTCTAAGACTCTATGAAAAATGACATTATTCTTCCTCCGATTTTCAAACTTGCTTATCCTTTTAAGGGGTTCTACCCTTTTTTTCTTCAAAGGTATTTCATGGTGCCTTCATGGCAACCCGATGCTCTTCCCCCTGATCATGTAAAGTGAAACTACTTTACCTCTGACACACTCCTTGTGCTTGACCGATTCTTCAGATGGATATCTTTCAACACTTCGTTTGAGTGTTGGCCCGGTGCACTCCTTGCACAGGTCTTCCTCCCGAACGCTTAAGTCTTTCAGGTTCTTTGATGCATTTCCTGCATCTTCTCTATGCACATTTGCAGAGCTTCTATCCATCATATTGTTCAGCAACTCTGGTTCTCAATCTTCCCAACACTTCAGAATGTGTTGGTCATGTGCACTCCTTGCACCTGCTCAATGCCCTCCTCACAGAGCTCATCCTTAAGAGTGTTTAGCAATTTTGAAGTATCTTTATTATCTATCTACCAGGGTGTTCAGTAAATCTAGAGTGTCTTCTCCTTGATACTTATCTTCTCTCTGAACTAGAAATAGAATTCACCTGTGCATGCTTGCACCTGCTCGATGCCCACCTAGAAGAGTTTCACAGAGTATTCAATAACTTTGGCTGCACTTTCTCCTACACATAATTTATACTCCAAGGTGTTCCATAACCATGAGGCTCTTCTTGAGTTGTGATTATTCTTGTGTTTCCTCCTAGCACATTCTCCCTTGAAATCGATTCGAGATTCAAATGCACACTCCTTGCACTGGGTACAGAGGTTCCAATACTTTGTCGTGCACTTATTTTACAACATAAAGAAGCCAGAATAACTCAATATTTCTCAAACAGATAGTGAGATGTATATTCACCCTATAGATGGAAACTATTCATACATCTACAACATAAACTCGTAAAACCACAAATGACATTCATAAATCAACAATCACCACACAAAAATTAAAAAACAGAGAAATATATTCTTTTGTATTAATATCATAATATTGATTACAATATGTGAGCTTAGACTACAACAGAGTCTCATGTCTCTCTTCCTTCTCCTCTACTCCTAACTTACTAATGAAATTTAGTACAAAGATCTTATTTCAAAAGTATTAACACTGCTTAGAGGAAGTATTTAACAACATCGTTAAGTTGTCGACCATGACGAGTAGGTTATTGCAAACATTTAAAAAAGGAAAAAAAAAACATTCTAAACCTTGATAACTGACGCAACCTGCCCCTCAGCGAGCAACTGCCCCACCAGGACCTTGTCCAACCACGGGCCCGAAGAGTCTGAACTCTTCCAACTCCCCTCGGGAGTCACGAGTCACCCACAATAATCCCTCGACAATCTCCCTCTTCGGAAATCAGGATATCGCAACTCGGGAGTTAGCGATTCACGCGAACACAATTCTCATACAAAGAAAAACCCCGATCCCCGATGGTCAACGGGTCAACACTTTCCTTTATCGGAGATTTCCCTATCGGGGAATTGGCACATGAAATGTCGTGCTTCACTTTCACTATGAATCCCCGAACCCCGAACTCCGATATGCTTCCACCTGTACTCCACTAGCGGTCTCGGTCCCACACGCCACGTTACTTCGGGATTTCGCGGATCGCGAATCCGCGATGCAAATTTCCCTGTGGTCGAAAATCCCGAAACGCCGAATCCCGAGTACCCGAACCCCGACTCCAAGGGATCCCTTGACGTGTGTCCCACAAGTCAACGGTTGGGATTATATCGCGGACTCACAGGTCACGATTTCACCGGTCGCAGATCCTTTGCATCACAAAACCCCGAGCTCCGATTCTCCGATGCCACCTGTCAACATCCCATGGGGAGGTCTAACCCCTTGACACCTGTCTCCCCCTCGTGCTGTCGGGAAATCGCGATTCGGGAATTCGCGCTTCCTGATACACAAGGTCACAGACCTTGCAAAACCCCGAATCCTGACTCCTTAAGATCCTGCGCCACGTGTCCCCGTTCTGATCAATGGCTCTCGTTGATTCAGGAAATCGTCGGTCGCGATTTCAAAGAGTTTGAAACTCTTGCCTCCGGGAAACGTCGAATGTCAAACTTCGATCCTCAGGGATCCTGCGCCACGTGTCCCCTCTCCGCTCAACAGCTCAGATCGATTCGGGGAATCACAACTCGCGATTTCTTGAGGTGTAGAACTCTCACCTTACCAATCCTCGAACGTCGAAACCCCCGAAGTCCGATGGACTTTGGTTCTCCACCCCTGTGCTTACGGGTTAACTCCCGCGTACTCCTCCGCGATCTGACGATCCTCGGGATTTCACAGAACTTCACGGGGATTTCCCAGCCGTCGATTCTCCTTCTCTTGAGAACTCTTCCTGCTCCCAAGGTTCGATCCGGTTCACGCTCCTTCTGGGTCTGTTCCCATGATAATATGCGGAACTATCCCTCCTGAGCTTTTTTCTTCTGACTCTTTCAGAGAACTTTCACACACTTTCGGTGACTGACTTTCAACCACTCACAATAGTGCTTGAAATCTTCCAAGTTCTGTGCTTTCTCAATCACAGCAACCCCGAGCTCCCTTTTCTCAGACTCGCTACTGAGACTCCATCCCGACCTGCACTCACCTGCATGGCTCGAACAACTCAATTCACTCTGGGCAAGAGAGAACAAAAGTTCAACTGCTTAGCCTCCTCGACGCACTCTATGCGGAGGAATTCAACTACGCTCTACGCAGGAATCTCCTGGCTTAGGCAGAGAAACAATTGAAACCCATTCCTTCATTCCCTCAGGTTTCGAACCTGATAAGCAGTCACATATACAACATATAGAAGATAAGCATAAAAAGAAGCAAACATGCATAAGAACAATATCAACAACACACAGAGGTCAAACACATCCATGAGACTGAATAAAAGCTTTCCTATTAATTCAGTGTTTGTACATGGGGTTTCTTCACAAGCTCTCTGCTCTGTCTCTTTTTTGCTCTCTCTCTAATGCTGAATAATAATCTCAATTATACAAGGAGGGTGCCTATATTCGTTTTCCCTCATGGAAGTAAAAACTGTCTAATCTACAGCTAATTTCTATCTACCAGCATTAAAACCATTAAATGCCTGCTTATCTACATTACATTACAAGTGCGCACAACTTTGAATGCCTTTAGTAAAATGGCGGCGCAACAATACCAAGGTAGAATTCAAAATTTGAGGTTTGCTGGCTTGTCCAGCTATCTCTTCTTTCTCCTCGCGTTGGTTCGTATGATGAATTGCGGATGCTCCTGCATCAATAACCATATCGTGCAAGAGGAAACAAAGGTAGTTCATACAAAAAAAAAATGTTTATGCATGAGCCATAACGAATTTGCTTTAGACCTGAGAGGTCAAACTATCTCTGTAATAGTAAAAGGAATCGAGATAAAAACTTATAAAGGAGTTTGCAATCTTTCCAACAAGAGAAAGTGTATCTCTGCAACTACAAACAAAAAATTAACAATTGCTCGATTGAGTAGAGAGAACGGAGCCGTAAGCTCTATGTTCCACCTTATCAAATTGACATAATGAACAAATGAGAGATTAAGTTCTCGGTTTTCCATGCATAAATTAATATCTTGCCGGTACTTTTAATCATAACAACTAGAAATTAATGGCACCAAGCTTGATTGTGGCCCTAACTCAAAGTTAACCTAGGAAACTTAATTATAACTCTGATTTGATGGTGGATAAACTAAGATTTAGCGTTAGCATCATTAATATTTGATTGGAGTGGTGTATGAGTAGAGCCATGTGGCGATGTCATGGAAGCAAATCTATGAGTAGTAACCTCAAGGGAAATAAAACTAAGGTCAAGGGATTTTGGGTAAAGTCAAAATTTATGATCAATTAATGTATGAGCATGTATATGTATTTGTATGTGTATTCGATCCACTAATACTTTGTTAACATATTTAATGAGTTGAGTATATGTATTAGTATGTGGATGTGAAACACTAATGTGTTGATAGCATAGTTAATGAATTTAGTAAAACTAAAGTATATATGTTTTACTAATGTAAAACTTTAAGGGTATATGAATATATAAGGATACATGTAATTAAGCACATATATTTATATGCCACCAAACATAGGAAACATTAGTATGTATGAAGTGATTCTCAAGGATATAAATGAAATATGTAATGTTGATTCATTAATTGAATTTTTGATCATTGCAAAGTCACATAGTCATAAAATACAAATTTTATATATATTGTGAATTTTTTTCGAAATAAGTCTTGACAATTCAACCTTGAAATAATATTATATTAAGACTTGCATAAACCATTATAATTGTTAATGTGATAACTTATAATTAAATCAATAGAAAAAATAGTAATTGTATACCTATAAAGTGGGTAAATCCATTTCATGAAGACAAAAAATATAATAATAGAACTGATGTATAGTATTTTGTACAATGGAGTCTTCATCTTGTCATGTTGACACCATGGGAATTATAAATGTGTGGAATTTTTTTTTTTAATAGTCATTTAATCAACACTATTTATAAAAATGTTAAGTATATTAGTACAAATACAATATTAAATATGGAATTAATTTTTTTTATGGTGATAGGAATCATTAGAAATGGTATCATAGCATGGTTCAAACACTATGACCTTATGGGATCAAAATGAATAGAAATATTATTCTTACAAATATACTAACATATACAACTATTAAACTTGCCAAAGATTGTATATTGACATCAATTATGTTTTTCACATTTCAGAAACAAAAACGAAGCGTCATGGTTGAAGAACCTGGTAAATAAACATTGAATAGACCACAAATGTATGTGAAAATAAATAGTGAACAACCTCAAGATAACGTTTTTGGAATGTTGGAAACCATGTGTACCATAAAGAGAAACCATGCATACCATAAAGGAAAAATACAGAGCATTAAAGAAGATAATGAAGAATTACTCAAGGCTACTAAAGAACATGAAGAGTTAAATGAAATCCTACTTAAGAACATGAATGAAGTGAAATAGAAGACGAATGTAGGACATACTTACAACAACGCTAAAAATGAATTTTCCAATGATGAATCACACAAACTTAAATATCACCCAACATTTAGTGACAAAAGAGAGTTGTTAACTAAAGAGAGTACTAAGGATAGCTATGAAAATAGTACCTTACAAAAGACTGGACTCAAAGCCAAGAAAATAAAATGGCATGATAATAAATTGTCTAGTGAGTTCAAAAATATGAGACCACCCAGTTTTGATGGAGAGTATAAGAAGGGAGTAGAGGCTTGGCTTCTAAAAATGGGAAAATATTTTTAGATCTACAACTATCCAGGAAATTTGAGGGCTAGGTTGGCTGTGTACCAAATGAAATGTAAAGTTTCCATTCAGTGGCAGGAGAATAAAAAAATGAACAATATTAGTTGCAGTGAATTGAATTGGTAAGTATTCAAAAAGAATTTTAAACAAAAATATTTAACAAAAATAGACTATGATGAAAAATACAAGGAATTTCATGATCTCAAACTAGGATAGATGACTATTAAGGATTGTTTTACTAAGTTTGTAAATTTTATGAGATATGTACCTTAACTTAGAGAGGAAAGACAAAGTTTTAATGATTTATGAGTTGTTTACCATAGGCATAAAATGATAAATTTGAGTTCCTTAATCCTAAGACAATGGATGAAGTAATAAGGAACGCCAAATTATGTTACATACAATTTAAATAGAGATCATAAAATATAAATGTTGCACAATTGGTTGTCATTGATGTTGTTGGACAGTTGGTGGTCATTGATGTCAACAAGCAATATTTATCATTGATGTCAATAGATGTGATGGGTGTATTTGGAGAAGTATCCAAAGTGGTCCCCTTATGGTGTAACTCTAAGCATGACCCTCATGGAAAGACACTTTGAAGAAGTCTATAAGAAACCAAAGGGTGTGGTCATGAATCCAAAAGATTTTTGAGGAATAAGGACATGAAGGACAATGTAAATGGAGGTAACACAATCATAGATGGATAGTCCTTGTCATGTTGTTTCCAACAGTAGGTGGAACGTCATATAGTTCCTCACGACTCAAGAGTTATAAGGTCATAAATTTCGAATCCCAAAAGATGGGTTAAGAATGTCCTAATTGGTTATAAGTCATTAATGAAAGGGTAAAGTAGTTGTAAAAATAAAGTTCAAGAATCCCTAAAGTTAAGGAAAGAGGTTACCTAGAAAAATTATATATACACCTTCAAAAATCAATCATATGCAGATTCACACACAAATTCTATTGAATATATTCTATGTTAGTAATTTATTATTATATGAGGTTACCAAGGATAACTGAGGAAAATTTCAGAGGGAAGATGAAGTGAAGAAGGGATAAATTACAAGGGAGGATGAAGTCTTGCGATGATGTGTTCTAAGGTATGTCATTTAAATATCATCTTACCATTTTTGCTATAATGTTTTTTTTAGAATTAATCAAATAGATTAAATTTAATGAGGTTGAGAAAACATATCAAGATACTTGTAGTAAAAATTCCAGCTTTTGTTTCATTGTATTTTTGGAGATATACTTTGTGGAAGATAGGGTTTTTGGCTAGTCGTGAAACTAATCTCAAATAGGTGTTCCGGGTAAAAAAATCATAACGCAGTCAAAGAGGATAAAAATTCCATGAGACCACTTGAAATGGAAACATAACCGTATTTATTATCTTCTGTGTGAGTTTTAGAATTAGATATCAAATATTGAGCTTGGGGCAAGCTATACAAGTTTGCTCTCCAAAATAGGCTAAAATTCGGGAAGGATTTCCATTTTCTCTATAATTTCTATTCTAAGAATTTTTAGACCCTAAAATTTTGAGGAGATGGAAGAAATATCTCAGAGTATCTATGGTTAATATTTCAGAGATTTATTCATTAAATGTACATATTTATGCTTGTTGAAATTTAGGTTTTATGACTAATCCAAAACTAGTCCCGTGACACTGAGGTAAAGTTTCATGAAGATGGTATTCTCTTGTTGTTGAACTTGAGGAAGATCTACAGGTCATTAATATTGTGTATCTATATTTATACAGGATTAAAGGCATGTTTAGGTGTTAACTTTGAGGTTTATTATTATTTTTTATGGTACATGCTTGAGGCATGTCATGGTAGTGATTGTGCATGGTACACATTGGTGATGGTATGATACATTGTTAGAGGCACATATTTGATACTTTGAATATGGTTTGTTGTATGGTATATGAGTGATATAGCACATGTTTGATGGTATCTCTTGGTACATGGTCTATGGATGTTGGCACATGGTTTTAGGTACATTTTGGTTACTTGTTTATGATGTGATGGTCATGCCTTTGGTATCTTCTTGAGGCATTGGTATATTTTTGAGGCACATCTTTGGTGCATGGTGTGAGGAATAGTATTGGTACATGTATTAGCGATGTTGGTACATGTTGAGGTTTGATACATGGTTGATGTACATGATATGGTACAAGGTTGATGTACATGGTATGGTATAGGTTTTTATACATGGTTGATGTACATGGTATGGTACATGTTGATGTGAATGGTTGATGCATGGTTGATGTACATGGTTGATATACATGGTTGATGCATGGTTGATGTACATGGTTTGGTGATGTTGTTTGGTATCCATGTCAGTGGATATGGTTATAGTTGGTTGACGATGGTATATTAGTGACAAAGACAATGATACAAATATTGAAAGGTTGGATGTTGGTTGATCAATAGTGACAAGTTGAAGTAACAATGACAGTGAACGGTTGGTTTATGTGGCAGTGGTAGTCACAAGTTGATGTGACAATGACAGTGATAGATTAGTTGACATGACAGTGGTAGTCATAGGTTGGTGTGGTAGTGACAGTGATAGGATGATTGTTGTGACAATGGTGGTCATAGGTTGATGTGATAGTGACTGTGACAGTGATAGGTTGATTGATGAATTGGTGACATTGGAAATGACAATATCAATGGTAGTGACAATGATTCTATACATACATTTCAGGGTGGTGGGATGGGGAAAGGAAAGGGGGTTGTAGCCTCCTTTTGGATAGTGCCTCCTTTTAGGGTTGTATCCACTTCTGTCAGAACTTATTCCTCTACCTCTAGAGTTAGCTCTCCCCCTTCATATTCCACGGATTATAGATGACTATGCGTAAAAGTAATTTTCTAATGACATATTCGACCTGTTCAATCTATGTTCATGATTGATGAGGGAAGCTTGTAGTTCATCTAGGCTAAACTGACTCATGTTTTTTCCTTCTTCTAGGGTTACAACAAGAGTATCAAATTTAGGAGGAAGAATCCTAAGGAATTCCTCAACAACTTTTCTGTCTTCTATGATTTCACCATGAGACTTAATCTGATTTATCAGTCCTATTACGTGTGTGTAGAATGAATATACAATGTTTGATTCTTTCACTGACATAGTTTCAAAATCTCTTCTAAGAATTTGAAGTTTTACAATCTTTACTTTATCCATGCCTTGATAATCATTTTGTAATGTGTCCCATGCTTCCTTGGCTTGCTTTGTTGATGCAACTCTTGGAAGTATGCTCTCATGCATGGCTTGATGTATGTAAAACAACGCCTTTCCATCCATGTTTCTTTTTTCTTTTAGGAAATATTTCTTAGCTTGCGTGAGGGCATTATATGTTGCTTGATCTTCCGGTTCAACATATCCATTCTCGATTATTTCCCATACATATTCACCTCGAAACAAGGCCTTCATGGTCAAGGATCACATCTCATAGTTCTTTCCTGTAAAAGTGGGAGGTTGTAGATTTGAGTTAGAAGTCATAGTTCACTTTCAACATAGTTTCTGCTCTAACAAACTTGTTCTGATAGAACCTTCTCTGATACCAATTTGAAGGGGCGACGGTGTGCACGCAGACTACTCTGCACAACACAGTTTAAAATACTGCGCAACAAACAGGCTATGCAACAAAGTTCTCAAGACCATTGCACAGTGCACAGATTGCTTAGATTGTTGCACACTATGAATTCACACACTAAATAAAATGATTTACAAATGCGGAATAAAATAGTGCTATGCTTTAGCATGTAAATTCAGAAATAACACAGAAACTTGTCTAAACACAAAATACTCGATATTAATGAACTTCGGCATAGTGCGCTCAGATTACAAAATACAGTGACATAATGAGCTTCGGCTCTGATACGTCTTCTATCAACTCTTCAACCGATGATGGTTCTTGAACTTCTTCTTTGTATCCCTCTCTCCTTTTCTTTATGTGTCTATCTATCCATCATCTCTCTCTCTCTCTCTCCCGACTAAGTGAAGCGACTCAGACTATTATAGAATTTGAATGTGACTTCCTATAGAAGCTAAGACCAACTCAACATTAAACACTACCATAAATATGATTGACTCTTCAACAACTTAATTTAATTTGAGAAGATATAATTCAGCTTCATTTATAGTTCTCCTGTTTCCCGACTAAATTTTGAGTAGACGTATGAATTTTCACTTACAAACTTGTCAGACTGTCTGACTGACATTTTGACTACTGACAAATTTCGACTGACAAACAAATCGGCGAAGACGTGAAGATCTCACCGACTTGTAATTACAATTTCCAACACTCCCCCTTAATTATAAGTTGGTGGAGTTACAAAAGAAAATAACATAAAAATTTTGAGTTTTCATTTTACTGTCACTCATCTGTTACTGCACAGACTCCTAGATTATTGCGTAGATGCTGAAATGAATCTATTGCTAAAGCCTTTGTAAAAATGTCTGCAATTTGTTCTTTTGACCTACAAAACTCTAAGCAGATATTTTTGTTATTCACCAATTCTCTGATGAAATGATACCTTGTATCAATGTGCTTGGTTTTCTTGTGAAACACATGATTCTTTGATAACAAGATGGCTGAATTGTTGTCATAGAAAACTGTAGTTGGTTCTTGTTGTTCCTGCAACAAATCTTTTAAAAATTTTCTCATCCATATTGCTTGACAAGATGCGCTTGTGGTTGCGACTTACTCTACTTCTGCTGAAGAAAGTGTCACTATGGGTTGCTTCCTTGATGCCCATGATACCATACCTGTTCCAAAATTAAATGTGTACCCATAGGTACTTTTCCTGTCATCAATACTGCCTCCACAATCACTGTCAATGTATCCAATTAGTTTGAAATCTTCTGAGGTGGAGTACTTTATGCCAAAATCTTTTGTTCCATTCACATATCTCAGGATTCTCTTTCCTGCTTTCCAATGTGATTCTTTTGGATTTTCCATGAACCTTGAGATTAGGCTCACTCCATACATAATATTAGGTCCTTTCACTTTTAGATACATAAGACTTCCTACCAGTCTTTTAAATAGTGTGGGATCCACTTTGAACCCTTTATCTTCCTTGCTTACTTCAATCCTTTTGTGATAGGTGTTGGTGTTTCTTTTGAATTCATTATATTGAATCTCTTCAATATTTCATATGCATACTTGGACTGTGAGATAAATATACCAGTTTTGGACTGGTGCACTTCTATTCCCATAAAATATCTCATTAGCCCCAAATCAGTCATTTCAAATTGATCCTTCATGATTGACTTGAAATATTCTATGCCGAAGTCACCTGTAAATATCAAATCATCCACATATAAACAAACAATTAACACATTACCTCATTGATTTGATTTGATGTACATTGTTAGCTCATTTTCACTTCTCTGAAATCTGTTATGTGTGAGATAGGAATCTATGCGGTTGTACCAAGATCTCAGAGCTTGCTTTAATCCATACAGTGCTTTCTTTAATCTGTATACTTTGTTTTCTTGTCCTGGAACCTCATAACCTTGTGGTTGTTCCACGTATACTTCTTTTTCTAAGTTTCCATTCAAGAATGATGACTTTACATCCATCTGATAAACTGGCCATTTGTATTGTGTGACAATTTCCAACACTATTCTGACTATGTCCATGTGCACAACCGATGAAAATGTTTCATTGTAATCAATTCTAGGTTGTTGTGTAAAGCCTCTCGCAACTAATCTTGCCTTGTGCTTATGTACTTTTCCTTCTGCATCTTGCCTGGTTTCATAAATCCACTTGAAACTTATGACATCTTTGTCAACAGGTACATCTACCAATTTCCATGTTTGATTGGTCTCTATGCATCTGATTTCTTCATCCATAGCTTGTGCCCATACATATTCTTCTACAACTTCTTCAAAAGTTAATGGATCATCTATTAGTGAAAACAGAGAAAAAACTGAGAATGAATTTGTTGCGTCTTCATTATAGATGTCGCGCAAAATTCTTGTCTTTCTTGGAAACACACTTTCTAATGTTGGATATGGATATGTAGAAGTACTCAGACTGCTTGTTGGTGTTTGGTGCAATCTAGGTGTAGACTGCACACTTGCTGTCCTTACTGGAGTATTCTGTGTGGTAATTTG
The DNA here is from genome assembly GCA_010110895.2 of Picea sitchensis. Classification (NCBI taxonomy): domain Eukaryota; kingdom Viridiplantae; phylum Streptophyta; class Pinopsida; order Pinales; family Pinaceae; genus Picea; species Picea sitchensis. The sequence continues at coordinate 75,258 of SNQJ01S0051785.1, forward strand.
CGTTGCATTTCTAGGTGTAGATGGAGTTGCGCACTGTCTTGTGTATGGTGTTTTAAACACTTCATCCTTTGTGTCATTATGCTCCATTGTGTCAATTATCTTTACTATCTTTTGTATGGTTCCATCCCATGCTTCATTCTCTATGAACTGAACATCGCGACTGATTATGACTTTTCTTGCGACAGGCTCATACAGCTTGTATCCTTTTGTCTCTTTAGAATACCCAAAAAATATACATTTTTGTCCTTTGTTGGACATATTTCTTCTCAGTTCATGTGGAACATGTGCGTATGTGACGTAACCAAAAACTCTTAAATGCACCACATTATTCTTTGATCCTGTCCATGCTACCTAAGGAATTCTATTCTTCACACTCTTTGTCGGACATCTATTCAAGATGTATATTGCAGTTGTTACTGCCTCATCCCAATACTTATTTCAAAAATGTTTGGCTGTCATCATACTGCGTGCCATTTCCATGATGGTTATGTTCTTTCTCTCTGCAACACCATTCCACTATGGTGTGTATCACGTAGTAAATTGCTTGTAGATGCCATGATCTTTAAAAAAGTTCTGAAATTATCTTGACATGTATTCTCCTCCTCTGTCCTTTCTTAGACACTTGATGTAATAACCACTCTGTTTCTCCACAAGTAATTTAAATTGCTGAAAACAAACAAATGCATCAGATTTATTCTTTAGAAAATAAATCCATGTCTTTCTTGAGAAATCATCAATGAATGTTAGAAAATAAGTACTGCCTCCTATAGACGGAGTTTGCATTGGTCCATAGATGTCTGAATGTATTATTTCTAGTGAATCTTTTGCTCTGTAAGAGTTGTCGACTGGAAATGATTCTCTGTGTTGCTTGCCAAATATGCAACCTTCACATATCCTTTCTACTTTATCAACCAATGGTAAGCCTTTTACCATATCCTTGTGTGTAATAGTTTCATACCTCCAAAGTTCAAATGTCCAAATATGAAATTCCATACCCATGAGTCATCCTGTGTTTCAGATTGGAACATTCCCTTCATCTCTGCATCATTTTCTCCTTTCTTGATATTGCGTGCACTATTTTCTTCATTAGTACTGCGCACACTTTCTGTTGTAAATGCAGGGTCTAACTGCACACCTTTTCTTTTGTCAACAATTTGCGTTGTGTTATTATTATTGAATGGATTTAATGTCAATGGGAACGTTCTTTTACTTGTCATCTGGAGTTTTGCAATAAGTAAATTGCTTGGGCCTTTATCCATAATCACATAGTGATTATCTTCCATGTAGATTATGTATCCTTTTTGTAACAGTTGTCCTGTACTCATCAGATTATGCTTCAGACCAGAAACATAATATACATCAGACATAACTCTCTCTTCTCCTTGTCTGGTTAAAATTTTTATACTTCCTTTGCCTAAGACAGTGACTTGGATATCTGTTCCATGTGTAACCTTGGTTTGTACTGATTCATACAAACTAGAAAACAATTCTATGTTTCCTGTCATGTGGTTACTGTAGCCTGAATCTAAATATGATATGTCACATGAACTTTCTTGAGCAACATTGCATTCAACTGGTGACACTATATTGAAGTCATTTCTTTTGCGCTAGGAACAAGTACAGCACGTGCCATAAACATAGGGCGAGTTTGGTTATTTGTGTTGTGTGATTGATCTTGATGTT
>SNQJ01S0051785.1:76950-88093 GCA_010110895.2 Picea sitchensis
GTGCTCCAAGGGTGCCACTCGTTGGCTTGATGGATTGGTAGACTCTATAACCCCTGGAGTCAACACTCCGCCAGGTGAACTTGTGGGAGACTAAGGGCTCTAAGGAATAAGGCCCCCACCTTATTGCGCACCCCTTAGAATCATTGTGAGCGACTGTCGCAGTCTGCCCTCACGACATCGTGGATCCTCTCAAACTAGGTAATTGTTAACCTACCGTTCGAGCCACGGCGGGAGTGCTAGTAGGCTGTGGCAGGGCTGCTGTCCACACCTCTCCCTCAATCTCTCTGGAACTCGTGTGTGGCCCCTTCACTCCATATGTGAGTCCGGTCGGCAAGCTATCGTCACCCTGCATCATCAACCATCATGTCAGATCATGTCAACAACATATCATAAAATCAATATATATTATCAAAACGAAACAATATCATCGTAAATGAAACAACTCAATAGCCCACTCCCTGACTCAATCCGGAGTCCAAGGTAGTTCCACCGATGCCTCTGCATCCTCAAGGTACGAAACCCTGCACACTCAAAGAAATCGAGTCAGCAACACCTGTCTACATCGACGTAGTAAAAACATTATGTCATATAACTTAACGCATCATAATGAAGGGAAGAGTTTTATCATCATAAAAAAAATCCAAATCACNAAAAACATTATGTCATATAACTTAACGCATCATAATGAAGGGAAGAGTTTTATCATCATAAAAAAAATCCAGATCACTTGTGAGCAAGTGTCCTCAAAGAATAATTTTGGTAAGTGCACCAGAGCAGGATGTTACAAATGAGTCTACAATGTCTAATTCTTTCATTGACATAGTTTCAAAATCTCTTCTAAGAATCTGAAGTTTTACAATCTTTACTTTATCCATACCTTGATAAGAATTTTTTAATGTGTCCCTTGCTTCCTTGGCTTGCTCTGTTGATGAAACTCTTGGAAGTATGCTCTCATGCATGGCTTGATATATGTAAAACAATGCCTTTCCATCCTTCTTTCTTTGTTCTTTCAGGACATCTTTCTCAGCTTGTGTGAGGGTGTTATATGCTACTTGATCTGCCAGTTCAACATATCCATTCTCGATTATCTCCCATACATCTTGACCTCGGAACAAGGCCTTCATGGTCAAGGACCACATCTCATATGTATTTCCTATAAAAGTGGGAGGTTGCAGATTTGAGTTAGAATCAATACTTCACTTTAAACTGAGTTTCTAATCTGACAAAATCGTTCTAATAGAACATGATCTGATACCAATTTGAAGGGGTGATGGTGTGTGCGCATACTACTCTTCACAACGTAGTTTAAAATACTGCGCACCAAATAGGCTATGCGACAAAGTTCTCAAGACAACTACATAGTGCACATATTACTCATATTGTTGCGCATTGTGAATACAAACACAAAATAAAATGATTTACAAATGCAGACTAAAACAGTGCTAGGGTTTAACACGTAAATTCAGAAATAAAACAGAAACTTGTCTAAACCAAAAATACTTGATATTAATGAACTTCAGCGTAGTGCGCTCAGATTACAAAACACAATGATAAAATGAGCTTCGACCCTGATACATCTTATATCAACTATTCAACTGCTGCTAGTTCTTGAACTGCTTCTCTACATCCCTCCCTCATTTTCTCTATGTCTCTATCTATCCATCATCTCTCTCACTCCTGACTAACTGAAGCGACTCAGAATATTATAGACTCTGAATGTGACTTCCTACAGAATATAAGACCGACTCAACATTAAACACTACCATAACTATGACTGACTCTTCAACAACTTAATTTAATTCGAGAAGTTAGAATTCGGCTTCATTTATAGTTCTCCTTATTGCCGACTAACTTTTGAGTAGACATGCAACTTTGCACTTGCAAACTTGTCAGACTGTCTAACTGACATTTTGACTACTGACCGATTTCGACTGACAAACAAGTCAGCGAAGACGTGAAGATATCACCAACCTGTAATTACAATTTCCAACATCGATGGGAAGTGGGGGTTTCTGGCGTAATATATAGGACACGTGTCTCTAACCCCTCTAAGGCCAGATGAAATATTTCCAGAGAAGAATTACTATGCTCCCTCGACCCTTGCAGCACAGACGAGAAATTAATCCATGAAGGAAAAGAGCTATCCTTGGTTGGTTATCTGAATTCCCAACAAAAGACAAAGAAGGGAGATCACAGTCTCTGGGCGAAAATTTCAATGAATACTCCAGAAAGTAAGGGACAGTAATATACTAGGCTCCCAATGTGAAATGGTAAAGGCATCAGGCACGTACTTGGTTTGTGACCTTGTTTGAGTGTTGGGCATAGCTCAAATCAATTTGACGGGTCCGATCTCCATTAATTTTGATTCAAAAAATGTATAAAGAAGGGACATCGTAAATTTCACAACTGCTTTGGTTACCCTGTACCTTGAATGACAGTGATGTAGCCGCTAACAATTTCAAGCAACATAATCTACCATGACAGAACTAGTTCAACTGGTTAAGGTGTTAGACTGAAATTCATGGATAAACATCTGCAAGCGAATTTGAGCCATATCACCATTTTTTTAGAGGTGCAATCCTAAAAGAAATAGTAAAATTCACAACCCAGTTATGTTCAGGATACACATATTTAAAAGAAAACCTTCCAGTGAAAATGAAATCCTTGAGGGCTCGCCCAAATAAAATCAACAACATCCAAATAGGTGTTGCAATTGCAAATGCAGAAAACACAATCACACAGATTATAAACACTGAGATTTTACGTGGTTCACCCAAATGTTGGGCTATGTCCACCAAGCAGAGGTATCGATTGTCTTATTATTATTCAAATCATAGATATTACAACAGCTCACTCACACTCATACAACCTCTACATGCATACATTAAATTATATCAATGTACATTAGAAACTGATTATTGAATGCGCTCATAACCAAATTCCAACTTAGTCTAATTTAGTTACAACCAATGATGAATTATAGGATCTAAAATCCTTATCCTGGGAAATTTGTTGTCACCGTTTAACAATCTCCACCTTGACAACAATTAACCTGATACCCTACTCCTTCTTTTGTTCATCACCTTTTCTACAATCCAAGAGAAGCCAAGCACCATCATAGCTTCTTTAATAGTACTGGTTTTGTGAACATGTCTGCGCAGTTCTTTTTTGTATGAACTTTCTCAAGAGAGACTCCACCTTCATCGATGAGCTATCTTACAAAATGGTACTTGATAGGTATATGTTTTGTTTTACTATGATATGCTGGATTCTTAGCTAAGTGAATAGCACTTTGACTATCACAAAATAACTTTTCTTTGTCCTGCATCCTTCCAAACTCACCAAACAAATCTTTCAACCAAACTGCCTCTTTGCACGCATGTGAAGCAGCTACATATTTTGCTTCTATAGTGGATAAAGCAACAATGTTATGTAGCTTTGACATCCAACTAATAGCTCCACCTGCAAGAGTAAATACATACCCTGAAGTCGACCTTCTCTTGTCCAAATCACTTGCAAAATCAGAATCAACATATCCACAAACTAACTCATGACCACTGTTATAGGTGACACAGTAATCACTTTTTCCCCTCAGATACCGAAGCACCCATTTCACTGCTGCCCAATGCTCTTTACCTGGATTTTTGATGCAGGAGCATCATAAGGAGCCAGCCAAGCAAGCAACGTAAAAGGCAGAAGACAGCTGGAAGACCTCCAGTGCACGTTTTTGAAATGTTTTTGAAGCATTAATGTAATGGTTAAAGGGAATCATACTTGCATATTGTAAACATATCATGAGCGATTCACTCTCATCTGTAGAAGGTAGAGGCATTTATGCATAGTTAATGAAAGTAGGTAGGTTTGAATTAGAGATTAGACAGTTTAGAAGAACAGGAGGGAAAATGGATATAGACACCTTCCTCTTTGTATTATGACATTCATTAGATCATTGTAAAATTAGCATAGAAAAGAAGAAGAAAAAAGATGTAGCAGAAAGCTATAGAGAAGAATCTATGTACAGAAACACCTGAGTTAATATATGAAGCTTTGAATCAACTTGCATGGTGTTGTGATGCTTACTGTTTACATTTATTGAATGGTATGCTTACAGTGGTTTTATTCTCTCTGTTATGCATTTGTTGTGATGCTATGTTGTGTATGTAGGATTTCATATTAAATGTTTGAAGTCTAAGAGAACAAAGAGAATGAGTTTCAATTGTTTCTCTTCCTGAGAGAGAATTTCCTGCAAGGAGTGCATTGACAAAGGTTTAGATGTTATCTCTGAAAGCTCAGGAGGGATACCATTGTTTTCATTCCAAAAAAATTGCAAGTGAAGCACAGAAAGTCGTGCAAGGTGTGCACAGGCTGGTTGAAATCTTAGAACTTATCAACCAAGGGGAGAGTTGAAGGACTGTTTTTGCAGGGAGTGCACAGAGTCGAAAGATCAAATACCCAGGAGTATTTGACAGTTTACCGCAAGGAGTGCGAGCAGGAACCCTTTTGGAGGTTTGAATTTGCAAGTGAATGCTCAGGAGGGTCATTACCTTTGATTCATACCCAAAGAGAGATGGAGATTGAAAACATTTTTTATAATTTAAGTTCTAGTGGAAGAACATTGGTTCATTTCACAGGAGTTGTCAAGGAGGAGACGAGTGGTCGGAATTCTCCATGGAGAATTCGAGAAGTCGTGAGGACCATAGGATCTAGAGGAGTTGTAGGTTGGATAAGGGTTATACAAAACCATCCTGTGGGGTCCAGGATTCAATGGCAATCATTGATCGTAACTGTTGAGCTATCGAGATCATTTCGAGAAATCCGGGTTCGTAAATTCAGAGTGCAAACAAATGGTTGTCAGAGGTTTGTTCAAATGTCGAAAACCAGAAAGCTTGGAGTGAAAGGTGGCAAGAATCCTTGTTAGATATAGAAGACAGTGGAGAAGACAGGTGCCGTACTTGTCACCAGGTGGAGTCAAAACTTCATTGACTGTTTCGGGGTTTCGTATCTTGGAGAGCTGGAAGCCTTGCATCAGGATTGGCAAAGACGCAAAGTTTGAAACTCCGAATCGACGAAAAGTCCCATAGGGAAGCCAGCCTTTGCTGAATGCATCGGGGTTCGGCATTTTGGCACTTTCAAAGACAAGAGATAGGGTTTCCTTGTTCCAGGATTCCCTAAATCGTGAAACGTGATATGGCTGTGGAGGAGGACGCAGCCAAACATTTCGGTAAATCGACATTTCAGGTTTTGGCAGTAGAGGGCCAAGAAACTCGACAATAGGGATCGCGAAATTGCAAGACGCAAAGTCCCAAATTAGCAAAGGGCGTGACGTTATTGTGGTCAAGAAGATTTGGTTTGGCGCCTGGTTTTTGTTCATGGAGGCTCAATTCATAAGGAACTATGGATACAACGTGAGTGTACGAGATATTCCTTGAGGGGAAATCAAAGAGTCAATCCGACTCAAGGGTAGATTTAGAAATATGCTGCACGAACCTCGACCTGAGGGTTCGGGGGGCCTGCATCAGTTGTGGTATCAGAGATTGATTTTGTTTGTATATTTCAGGTAGAGTAAGCTAGAGGAAAATGAGCACTCTGATACACATCAGTTGTGATATCAGAGCTTGATTTTGTTTGTATATTGTAGGCAGAGTAAGATAGAGGAAAAGGAGTACTCTGATACACATCAGTTGTGGTATCAGGGCATAGAAAAAGTTCTTTGTTTTCTGTAGAAAATAAAAGAGGAACATTTATCAACCATGCCGTCGAGAAGAAGATATAGGCCCATGCCAATGCCTGATAAAGTAGTGGAAAGAGAAATGTGCAAACTACGTGCTAGGCTTGATGCCATGGATACAACACAGAGGTGCACAGTTAATGCTAGGGATATCAATGAAGCTGAAAGTGAAAATGAAGCTGGACATGAAGGAGAAGAAGTGGCAGTCGAAGATGCTACAGATGAACGCCTATTCAGGGATGTTGCAAGGATAGGTGCCAGGGAGAAAATGGAGATTCCAATGTATGAGGGGAACCTGGATGTTGAAGAGATTCTAGACTGGATTAGGGCTCTGGATAAGTACTTCGACTATGAGGATTTCGAGGAGGACAAGAAGGTCAAGCACACTATCACAAGACTTAAAGGGCATGCAACAATATGGTGGGATGAGTTGCAGGTTGGCAGACGTTGCAAAGGCAAGAAGAAAATCAAAAGCTGGGATAGAATGGTAGCAAAGATGAATGAAAAATTCATACCCAAGGATTATCAAATTACTTTGTTTTGGACAATGCATAATTTGAGACAGAAGTTGATGTCAGTGAAAGAATACACTAAAGAGTTCTACAAGATAAACATCAGAGTAGGTCATCGGGAAAGCAATGATGAAAAGGTGGCTAGGTACATGAATGGTCTGTGGTATGACATTCAAGATGAGATGAGCATGATGATCATTCGGAATGTGGAAGATGCTTATCAGATGGCTCTGAAAGTTGAAGGGAAGCTGAGCTGAAAGCAAGGTCAAATAGGCCGAGGCAGAAGTCAAGCCAGAGGCAAAACAATTGCCCAAGACAGGACTCAAAAGCCTAAAGAAGAGGGAAAGAAGCCTCAAAATCAACATGAGAGAGGAGGAAGCTCACAGAGAGGGTAGTATGCCGATATAAATACTGTTCCTCGAGCTAGAGGAAGAGGAAGAGGCAGTGAAGTGAAATGTTTTGTCTGTGGGAAAAATGGACATAAATCTTATGAGTGGCTAGATAGGAGGAAAGAAGGTGGTGAAACTCACATTGTCGAAGCACAAGAATGGAAGGTTGAGGCAAAATATGCTGAGGGAGGAAGATCCTTAATGATGAGGAAAGTTCTCTTAACACCAGAGAAAGAGGCAGAGAACCCAGCCCAAAGGAACAGACTTTTTCAGACTTCTTGCAAGACCAAAGACAGGGTATGCAAAGTCATCATGGATAGTGGTAGCATAGACAATCTCATTTCTACAGAGATGGTAGAAAAGATGGAGCTCGAGACTATCATACATCCAAGCCCATACAAAGTTTCATGGATACAAAAAGTTCATCAGGTAAATGTCGCTAAACAATGTTTAGTTGAATTTAAAATAGGAGGATATAAGGATGCAATATTATGTGATGTCATTCCCATGGATGTTTGTCATCTATTGTTGGGTAGACCATGGAAATATGACAGGAATGTGGTTCATGATGGGAGAAAGAACACGTACACCCTAGAGAAAAATGGGAGGAAACACATGTCGCTGCCAATTAAGGATAAAGAATTGAAACCAGAGGTGAGAAACATTGCACTTCTCATGAGTGGGAAGGAACTTCTTAAGGAGGTTAAGAAGAAGAAAGACACACAATTTATTGTGGTTAGGAAGCCTAAAATTGTTTTGACCAGTACAAGAGTGGATGATTTACCGGAAGAAATCCAAAAGTTACTGGAAGAGTTTGCTGATATAGTAGTGGACGAACTACCTTGTTCGTTTCCACCGATCCAGAGTATAATCCATCACATTGATCTTATACCTAGAGCCCGTTTACCAAACAAAGCAGCGTACAGATTGACACCACAGGAGAATGAAGAAGTTAAGAGACAAGTCTAGGATTTAATGGTCAAAGGATTGGTTAGAGAGAGCTTGAGTCCATGCGTTGTTCCAACAGTTCTCAGCCCAAAGAAAGATGGAGGCTAGAGGATGTGTACAGACTCAAGGGAAATCAATAATATTACCATCAGATACAGATTTTCATTGCCAAGGATGGACGATTTGATGGATTGCTTGAGTGGAGCAAATTTTTTTTCAAAGATTGATTTGAAAAGAGGATATCATCAAATTTGTATGAGAGAAGGTGATGAATGGAAGAAAGCATTCCAGATGAATGAGGGGCCGTATGACTGTCTTGTTATGCCATTTGGCTTAACAAATGCACTCAGTACTTTCATGAGATTGATGAACGAAGTCCTGAAGGATTTCATTCAGAAATTTGTCATTGTATATCTTGATGATATATTAAATAGCAAGACAGAAGCAGAGCACTTAAAGCATTTAGATACAGTAATGAGGATATTATAACAAGAGAAAATGTTGATAAACATGAGGAAATCATCATTTATGAGGACATAACTCATTTATTTGGGGTTTTTTATCTCTGCAGATGAGCTGAAAATGGATCGGGATAAGGTAGAGGCGATTAAGAATTGGCCATCACCAAAAAGCGTGTTTGAAGTTCGAAACTTCCATGGTTTAGCTAGTTTCTACAGGAAATTCATCCGAAATTTCAGTGGGATTAGTGCACCGATGATGGACACGGTGAAGAAAAGACACAAGTCTTTTCACTGGACAGAAGAAGCAGAGAAGAGTTTCAATCTACTGAAGAAAAAGATCATGGAGAAACCAATTCTGGTGTTGCTAGACTTCAACAAGACATTCCAGGTCAAGTGTGATGCTAGTGGATTTGCAATTGGAGTGGTCTTGAGCGAAGACGACAGGCTAATTGCATACTTTAACGAAAAACTAAATGAAGCGAAGATTAAATACTCAACATATGACAAGGAATTCTATGTAGTCATATAAGCGTTGAAGAAATGGAGACACTATTTGGTTCCTAAAGAGTTTGTTTTGTATAGCGATAATCACGCTTTGCAATTCGTGACTCAACAAGAGAGGTTGAACCAAAAGCATGCTAAATGGTTTGAATACATGCAGAATTTTACTTTTGTGATTAAGCATATTTCTGGAACTGCTAACAAAGTTGTTGATGCTTTGAGCAGGAAATGTTTGTTGATGTGGGAATTCAGAGTCAAAACTTTGGGTTTTGATAACCTCAAAGAAATGTACAAGGATGAACCAGATTTTAAGGAAGCGTATGAGGCATCTGAGAATCAAATTCTCAGGGACATAAGCCATTGGACCGAATATATGATCCAGGATGGATTATTATTCAGGGGAAATTAGTTATGCATTCCAAAATGCTCCATGAGGGAGAATCTGCTGAAGGAAAAACACAGTGGAGGATTGGTCGGACACTTCGGTCATGATAAGACGTTCTCAAAGTTGAGTGGCTCATATTTTTGGCCAGGGATGAGGACAGATGCTAAGAAATTTGTGGACAGATGTAGGATTTGTCAGCACATAAAGGGGAATAGGCAGAACACAGGGTTATACTAGCCATTACCCATACCTGAGAGGTCGTGGGATGCAGTGAGCATGGATTTCATAGTGGGACTACCAAGGACACAAATAAGATGTGATTCAATCTTTGTGGTGGTAGACAGATTTTCAAAGATGGGACATTTCATACCATGCCAAAAAACCAGCGAAGCAACTCATACTGCGAACCTGTTTTTCAAGGAAGTCGTCAGACTTCACAGCTTGCCAAGGAGTATTGTTTCTGATCGAGATACCAAGTTCGTTGGACATTTCTGGAGGACTTTATGGAAGAAGCTAGGGACAAGTTTGTCTTTTATCTCAGCTTATCATCCTCAAACGGATGGGCAGACAAAAGTTGTAAACAAAAGCTTGGGAGATTTACTAAGGAGCCTAGTGACTAAACACCACAGTCAGTGGGATCACATTCTACCACAGGCGAAATTTTCTTATAATGATTCGATCAATAGAAGCACAGGGAAGAGTCCATTGCAAATTGTATATGGAATGCATCCAAGGGGAGTTTCTAAATTGAAAGATTCGAAACAAGATGAATTCAGGAGTGCTAGTGCAGAGGACTTTGCAGAATCAATGAAAGAGCTTCACAATCGAGTCAAGGAGCGATTCTAGAGTTCAAGCCAAGAGTATAAGTGCAGAGAAAATCAACACAGGCGAGAACTTCAATTTGAAGTTGGGGATCTGATTCTTGCACATCTGAGGAAGGAAAGGTTCCCAAGGGGAACATATAACAAACTAAAGATGAAAACGATTAGTCCATGCAGAGTCATGAAGAAATTTGGGGCAAACACATATAAGATTGAATTACCCGATGGGATCGAAATTTCACCTATATTCAACAACTAAAATTTGTACCCTTACAGAGCTGAAGAAGCAGAAGAAGAGGAAGAATAGAAAGAAATTCAGTGGACAAAACAAATGCTTGTAGCTGAAAAGCCACAAATGGAAAGAATAATTGACAAGAGAGTTAGCAAGAAGACCAGGAGAAAAGAGTATTTTGAATACTTGGTCAAGTGGAAAGGACACCCAGTTGAAGATGTCAGTTGGGAAGATGAAGCAGAAATTCAGAAGCATGGATAGACCGTGCAAGAGCTCATGAATTTTTTCAAGAAATGGAGTATGATGCAGGAGCATCGTAAGAAGCCAACCAAGTAAGCAACGTAAAAGGCGGAAGACAGCTAGAAGACCTCCAACACACGTTTTTGAAATGTTTTTGAAGCATTAATGTAATGGTTAAAGGGAAGTGTATTTTCATATTGTAAACAGATCATGAGTGATTCTCTCTCATCTGTAGAAGGTAGATGCATTTATGCATAGTTAATGAAAGTAGGTAGGTTTGAATTAGAGATTAGACAGTTTAGAAGAACATGAGGGAAAATAGATATAGACACCCTCATCTTTGTATTATGACATTCATTATATCATTGTAACATTAGCATAGAACAAAAGAAGAAAAAAGTTGTAGCAAAAATCTATAGAGAAGAACCCATGTACAGAAACAACTGAGTTAATATATGAAGCTTTGACTCAACTTTCATGGTGTTGTGATGCTTACTATTTACATTTACTGAATGGTATGCTTATAGTGGTTTTATTCACTCTGTTATGCATTTGTTTGATGCTATGATGTGTATGTAGGATTTCATATTAAATGTTTGAAGTCTTAGAGAACAAAGAGAATGAGCTTCAATTGTTTCTCTTCCTCAGAGAGAATTTCCTGTAAGGAGTGCAGTGAAACATCCGCAAGGAGTGCGTTGACAAAGGTTAATAGATTATCTCTGAAATCTCAGGAGGGATACCATTGTTCTCATTCTAGAAGAAGTGCAAGTGAAGCACAAAAAGTCGTGCAAGGTGTGTGCAAGCTAGTTGAAAGATTAGAACTTATCAACCAAGGGGAGAGTTGAAGAACTGTTGTTGTAGGGAGTGCACAGAGTCGAAAGATCAAATACCCAGAAGTATTTGACAGTTTGTCGCAAGGAGTGTGA
>SNQJ01S0051785.1:93780-103926 GCA_010110895.2 Picea sitchensis
GCCTTGTTTCACGAGTAGATCATGCATCTTCACCTTCCAGATATCAAATTATTATTGCCACTGAACTTCTCAATTTCGAATTTGGCACTCTGAGTTTTCGCCATTAGCAGAAGAACAAAAATTCCAAAAAGATTTTGCTTATAAAACCAAGGCCCTTTAAGAAAAAATATGTGGAGGAATAATGATACAAACTCCACAGGTTTAATAAAAGAGTTTAATAGAAAAAAAATTACTAACTTCTCCTTTCATTTAAAAATAAAAATAAAAAATCACCCTTTTAAAAAATCTCCACCTTTTACATATTATATTTAATTCCAAATAAAATAGCTTTTAAAACATTCTCCACTTGACTTGTCTTGTAAACATTTTATGCATACACGTCATACCACCTTTTAATACTTGAAATGATTCACATTTTACGCATACACATCATTCCACATAAAACAAATTTCAATATGTTTCAAACCATGGATTGACGCTCCCTTCCCGCATACAGCCCAACGCTGAAGTCATTTGCAAAAAAATTCATAAGTCTACTACAATCAACACTCCTACACTTTTTGACGCCCAACGCTGATCAGTGCTCCTACACTCCTTGACACCCAACATTGACTTGAAAACCTGCTCCTTCCATTCCTCGTTTTATGCATAGAGATTAAGCTCCTCCTCCACATTTTTGGCACTGCGGATGGCCTCACGGATCTCCAACGCTTGCTCTAATACCACTTGTTATAATTGCAAATGTGAAAAATACAATCACACAGATATTTTCCATGGTTCACCCAAACGTTTGGCTACATCCACCAAACAGAGGTATCGGTTGTCTTATTGTTCAAATCATAGAGATTACAACATCTCAATCACACTCATACAACCTCTATGGGAATACATGAAATTATATCAATGTAAATTAGAAACTGATTATTGAATGCGCTCATAACCAAATTCCAACTTAGTCTAATTTAGTTACAACGAATGATGGATTATAGGATCTAAAATCCTAATCCAGGGAAATTTGTTGTCACCGTTTAACAAAAGGTACATCAATAAAATTACACAAGGACATGCAAGACATCTGCGATCTATGCCTCAGTGATGATTGTACATGCAACAACCCATGATGATCAAAACAAATTCAACAATATATTTAGTGAAACCATCATTGATATCCAATAAAATTTATAACATAAATTGAAACCTGAGTAGCGCTCATGTTTTATTTTGCGATGTACTCAACTCAACTGCAATCATTATAAAAGAGATTAATTTTATTTTTTTACGATTTCCAATAAAATATGTGGTGTACAAGGTAATAATATTGGAAGTCAATTAAAATTGGCATATTATCCCTAATTTGATATATCGTTAACCATGATTCATAACATTTAAGTGACTAAATATGGTGACCAGTATATTCTCCATTGCTACACTTATAACAATACATCCACTAGCAATGAATCCAAATAGAACCCATGGGATCGTTGAAAGGGTAACAAGAAGAAAATTTAATTTACAAGGGATGGTAACAGATCTAGCATGTCAATTATATATCACACTAGACTAAGAATAAAACTTACTATTCATACCAGGAATTTCAATACAACTGCACAATTTCTAACTACCATTCACAACTTAACTATTACCATTACATGCTCAATAAAAAAATACTATGATCGACGGTGAAGAATTATGAATTCGAAGACGTCCTTCTACAATGGTGCTCCTCCCTATCTCTAGCTTGCTAACCATTGAGACTTCATTGGTATTTCCCAACAAATGCTAGGGGTACTCTTCTTCCCCCTTATCCCCCCGAGCCGTAAAGGGGCCATGCACACACAACCAATATACTCTAGCTCCCATCTCGCTTTGCAAGGTAGAGATACCACTCTGTTTCTCGAGCTGGGTATCCCAACTCTTACGAGTAAAACCAATCAAAGAAATTCTAAAAGCATAACTTTACTCATACCTGTCATGATCCATTCCTCCTCTCAGGCATTTATTTTATAGAATTTTTCTTAGTGACCACTTGCCATTTGCAAATTTAATTCATTTTTTAAATATTAATTAAGAACTACTCTCTCACATACACTTGTCACCCATTCCCTTAGTTGCACCAAAAAATCACCATTTAAATTAATTAAATGTCAATTCCCTCACTCATCCTAAAAGTGCTCCTAAAATTACTCCTATATGTCCCTTTATTCCCTCTATTTCCCTTTTAATGACCGACGCCTTTCTAAAACTTAGTTGTGTTTAATTTAGGAAGTTCTTTAGTTAGACTAGACTAGATACCTTTCTATGCTTCCACATTCTTTTTACATTTATTTCATGTCTTATCTTAGTTTCCAATTTGATATTCTTTTGCACACATTTATATAATTAAATCTTTAGATATAGATTTTTACTCTTTCAATTCCTAACTAGATTTTTCTTCATCCCCACCATTTATTAAATTTTTAATTTAGATTTAGTCTTCTTACCCACTTTAGACATAGGCTCAAATTTTTAAACTTGGCTTAGAATTTTTAAGGAGATTTTATAATTAATAAAAATTACCCATTTAATAATTATTTTAAGTCTGACAATGTCAAAACAATTTTTGTTTTCTAGACACCTAGGGTCATTGAATCAAGTTTTATTTGATACCGCGACATGCCCTTCAAGACACACTCCATGATCCAAGTGTGCCACTCGCCTTTGATTCAAATTTTAATTACGTGACATGCCCTTCAAGACGCACTATGTGCTCCAAGGGTGTGACTCATCTTTGACTCAAATTTTAATTACGTGACATGCCCTTCAAGACGCACTACGTGCTCCAAGGGTGTCACTCACCTTTGACTGGTTTTGGTAGTTGTCCAACCCTTGGAGTCAATACTCCATTAGGAGACATTGTGAGAGACTAAGGGCCTCTAAGGAATAAGGACCTTGCCTTATTGCATGCCCCTTAGAATCTTTGTGAGAGATTGTCGCAGTCTTCCCTCACTGCATTGTGGATCTCTTGATCTAGGTAATCGTTAACCTACAATTCGAGCTACAAAGAAAGTTCTATTAGGCTATGACAGAGTTGTTGCCACACCTCTCCCTCAATATCTAATTGTTGTGCATGGCCCTTTTACTCCTTATGTGAGTCTCATTAGCAAGCAATCACCACCTTGCATGCATCAATGAAGCACTATCAGAGATCCATAAAAAACATCATAATATACTCTATCATATGTCACATATGCATAAATAAAAATACCCAACCAATACAATCCATTCCCTAACTCGATCGGGAGTCCTGCACACTCATGGGAAACTCATCAATGACATTTGTTAATATATAGATATCAAATAACATAACATCATAATCCATAAATGAAACAAACACCATGTACTAAAACCAGATCACTTGTACACAAGTGTACTTAAGAATAAGTCAATAAAATGTTCTCTCAAAAGCGAGATGTTACACATGGTCAAATCATTGAGGAGGAATCTCTATTTCTAATTCGATTCAAGGGGGTCATTGGTGGGGAAGCCACATTTTTCAACGATGTAATCATAATCTGCATTGAGAAAGGTATGTGTAGTTTTATTTCTAATTGATTGAATTTATGCTAGATTATCTATGAAGTGAAGACATTGGCAATGAAAATTGAGTCCGTGGAGAATGAAATATGTTCGAGTCAACACATCTTGTGAAAACACCCTTTAATAGAAGAGAGATTATTCACGTGGTTAATAAAATAATTATTCAGTTCCTAGGTAACTTGGAGGTTTCCAAAATCTTT
The DNA here is from genome assembly GCA_010110895.2 of Picea sitchensis. Classification (NCBI taxonomy): domain Eukaryota; kingdom Viridiplantae; phylum Streptophyta; class Pinopsida; order Pinales; family Pinaceae; genus Picea; species Picea sitchensis. The sequence goes on from SNQJ01S0051785.1 coordinate 97,557, forward strand.
AGGAAGATCTAAATGATATGGAAAATTCCTACATTTATATTGGTTTAAAATCAATCGAGGGGAATCGTGTTTGTCTTGTTGAAACAACTTCCAAATCAGCGTAAGATTTGAGCTTTGGTTGGGAAGCATTGAATAAGTCTTTCTATGAAATTGTAGTGCAAGTTTGGGAGATATTTAGACTAGTACAAGTTTAGATTGAGATATTTTCTGATAGATTGAGACAGATTGGGAGATATTTGAGACAGGTTTTTCTGACAGATATTTTTTCCTGGAATTGTAGTGCAAGTTTGGGAGACATATCTGTCTTTGTATGTCTATAAGTTGTGGGATGTTGAGATGTTGGCCAAATAGGTGATGAGAACTGTGGTTGTTTCCTGGAACATTGTGATGCTTTTGGAAGGTTATGAATTTAGTATGGAATGAAAAGAGTGTGCCAAATCGGTTGAAACTCATTCAATGCTTTGGAAGGCTATGAATTTAGTATGAATGAAAAGAGTGCGCCAAATCTATTGAAAACTCTATCTCAATGAATAGAGAAAAATCTTACAAATTGAGACGTATATTTAGTAGTGAATGAGAGTGAAAATCCAAATTGTGGATTGTAGTAGGATTGGAGAACCTAGATAAAGAGGTATGACATCACTATAGGAAGATCTAGTAGTGACAGAAGTAGGTCAGATAAATCTGGAATAGGAAGTTCCTGCAACCACACTAAAGTGTGATATTTAGAAGTTTGGATAAATAGTTGGTACCATAAATATCCTACCAGCTATTATCCCACATTAACAAGGGTTTAATTATTTGTTATGATATATATATATATATATATATATATATATATATATATATATATATATATATATAGAAAGGTTTACTACATAGAGATAGGTGAACTCTAAAAAGTACATAACAATCATTGGGGCACTTGGAGAAGGGAGGAACCCCAAAATATTTAACAATTCTCACCCTTTCATTGAATGTTCATGGAATTATTATGGGCCATAAAAAATTATATCATAGATTAGAATTCTCTCACAAACTAGATATTATATGCTTATGATCTTAGGTATCTCATCCACTGATAATAGTCAAGTGGAATATGTGGATATCCAAGAGCCTCGATAAGTTCTTTCATGGAATAAATGTAAAAACAACTAAGATCATATATTGTGGGTCGTGAATAAAATGGAGTTTTCACCACCCACCCATTTGTCGCTCGAAGAGGAGGATGAAAATTCATGTATTTTATGCAAGAGGACTATAAACACATGATTGTAAGAGAATGGGAGCATTCCATATAAGATATGTTTTATCTCTACAAATCACTAAAAAATGTAAAAAAGACAATCATGGGTTGGATTAGGGAAAGATTTAATAACACACGTTGTGATGTAAAGGTGTACAATGGACATCTCACCTAGATTCATGAACAAAATGGGAGAGGTATTTTCAATTAAGGTGAACATTTATAACAAAATATACTAGAAAATCTAAAATAATCCTTATTAAATTGTGAGAATGGAAAATGGATGCATAACAGTAGGGATATATGGTTGTCCCAAGAAGATGAAAATACAATTTTTTTTTATTTTTTTATACATTAATTTCTAATGTAATTTATAACCCTTGTAATTAATAATATAATTCATAAACTATTAAATAGTTTAGAAAAATATTATATATAAGTACAAGTCATTTTAGAACCCTCTTTGAATAGCTTTCCCTTCGAATGATCTTTACTGGAAAAATTAATGAGGGATAATAATCCCTGACTTATGCGCCCGAATTAATTTGGATTTATGTACCGTCCAACGACGAATTAATGAGGTATTGAGGTGACAATTTAATGGAGAGAACTTGTTACCATGGCTTCATTGTATCGAAGACTTTAGATATATGAAAAATATTTTTTTTAGCGCAGAGTTATGTCCTTCCCCAAGGTTCGCATCTAACTAGATAGGAATCCTAGGCATGCGAATTAAATGGCAGAGGTGGTGTCCCTCCCCAAAATAGAAATGAAATGAAAAAGAATACTAGGCATGTGAAAATTAAATTAAAGAGGTGTTATCCCCCCCAAAATAGTAGTGAACTGACAAAGAATACTGGGAATGCGAATTTAAATGAAAGAAGGTTGTGTCCCTCCTAAATCACAACGAACTAAAAAATAATATTGGGCATGTGGATTTAAATGATAGAGGGTTGTGTCCCTCCCCAAATCGCAGCGAAGTGGCAACGACTTCTGGGCATGAAGACACAAAGAATAAGAGGGGAAAGGGAAAGTCCTTTTCCCAGTTCAGTAGGAAATCAATCACCTCAACGCGCAGTGGTGTGTATGTGGGAAATGCTTGGGTGTGAAAGGAAAAATGGATGCAATCCACTGTACAGGGATCACACTTGAAAGCTCCCAAATCCATTAAATACGACTTACAAAACCAATAAATACGACTTAAAAATCCAAGCAATATGACTTACAAACCAAGAAATAGACTTATAGAACCAAGCAATACGACTTACATGGATCACCTCTACGCGTAGTGTAGTGTATGGGAGAAACGCTCGGGTGTGAGACTCTCCAAAATGCAGATAAATACACAAAATCATTGAGTAGATAAACAAGTGTTGAGAAAAATAAAAGAGTTAAATCGTTTGGTAAGAGATGCACAAATCACTATAGTTAACTTGATGAGATGAGGAAAACAAGTCGTTGTGAAATAAAAGTGAGAATCGTTGATCAAACTTAAGAAAAACATTGATTATTTAAGGGGTAAATGTCAAAAAACAAAATGCAAAGGAATCATTGTGTAAAAGAAGAAAATAGTTGAGTTCTCAAGGGTGAACACAGAGATTTTATAAAGAAAAGAAGAGGTTGAGTATTTAAAGGAAAACACATGGACTCTAATCCTTAGGAAAAGTGCAGGGAAGACACCCAAATCACTGGTAGAGAAGGATATGCAGAGACAACAAAAACTACAAAACACAGAAACTTAAAGAGGCCCAATCACTGGGAAAAAATCATCAAGATCATTGGGCAGGGGTAAAAAAATCACTCGGCATAAGTGCAATAGAAAACACAGAGCTTGTATGCAATAAAATGCTGAGAATACCCCGATATATATACAAACACTTAATCATTGTGATTTGAATTAAAATTTCAATAAAGTGAATACATTGCAAAATTTATACACACTTCTCTTCATTATCAGATAAAGATATTTGTTAAATTTACCAACTACTATTCTAGAAATCATTTTCAATATTCATCAATATCTAAACCCATATACATAAATTTAACTAATTACAATGCAATTTTAAAAACATAAGTACGGTAACCAACAAATGGATTGTTGATGTTCTTTGACAGCTAGCGATTCCTCTTTGCTCCTGCTTTCTAAACATTGAGACCTCATTGGTACCTCCCATTCAATGCTAGGGTTATTCTTCTTACCCCATATCCCCTCGATACAAAAAGGGGCCATGCACACAAAACTAGAGAAAATCGATCTCCCATATTTCCTTGCAAGGTCAAGCTACCACTCCCTCTCAAGATGGGTATTCCCAACTCCCACAAGTAAAACTAGTAAAAGAAATTATGGCAGCATAACTTTAGTCATGCCAGTCAAGATCCATTCCTCTTCTCAGCCTTTTCTTTTATAGATTTTTTCTTAGTGACACTTTCCATTTTCACATTTAATTTGTGTTTCTAAAAATTAATTAGCAAGTACTCTCCCCCATACACTTGTCACTCATTCCCTTAGTTGCACCAAAAATTCACTGTTTAATTTAATTAAATGTCAATTTCTCTCAACCATCCTAAAAGCACTTCTAAACTCACTCCTAGCTGTCCCTTTATTCCCTCTATTTCCTCTTTAATGATTGATGCTTTCTAAAACTTAGTTGTGTTTAATTTTGGAAAGTTCTTTAGTTAGACTAGACTAGATTCCTTTCTATGCTTTGACATTCCTTTTTATATTTATTTCCTTTCTTATCTTAGTTCCAAATTGGTATTCTTTTTTACACATTTATATAATTAAATGTTTAGATAAAATGTTTTACTCTTTCAATTCCTAACTTGATTTTTCCTCATCCCCCACCATTTATTAAATTTATAATTTAATTTTCTTAGTCTTCTTACCCACTTTAGACTTAGGCTCAAATTTTTAAACTAGGCTTAGAATTTTTAAGGAGATTTTATAATTAATAAAAAATACTCATTTAATAATTATTTTAAGTCCGACAATATCAAAACAAAAATTGTTTTTTAGGAACCTAGGTTGATTGACTCACCTTTATTAAAACCATGACCTTCCCTTCAAGATGTACTCCATGCTCCAAGGGTTCCACTCGCCTTTATTCAATTTTTATTTATGCGACATGCCCTTGAATATGCACTACATGCTCCAAGGGTGCCAGTCGTCTTTGACTAATTTTTGTAGTTTTCCAACCCTTGGAGTCAATATTCCATCAGGTGACCTTGTGAGAAACTAAGGGCCTCTAAGGAATAAGGACCATACCTTAATGTGCAGCCCTTAGAATCTTCGTGAGCGATTGTCTCAGTATTCCCTCACGACATTATGGACATCTCGAACTAGGTAATCGTTAACCTACAATTCAAGCAACGACGAGAGTGCTAGTAGGTTGTGGCATGGTTTTTTCCAAACCTCTCCCTCAATATCTGGTTGTTGTGCATGGCCCCTTTACTCCTTATGCGAGTCTGATTAGAAACAAATCATAAGCCTACATCCATCAACGAAACATTGTCAATGATCCATAAACAACATCATAATATACCTAATCATATGTCACATATGCATAAATAAAAATACCCAAACCATATACAGTCCACTCCCTGACTCGATCTATATTCCAAGGAGGTCCATTGATTCCATCGCATCAACAATCTGTTAAGTGTTCTACACACTTAGGAGAAACTGCTAAGGTCCTAACCCACACATAGGTAGATCAATGTATTCGGATGTAATAAAGGTCAATATTAATAAGACCTTTTCATAAAATAGAATAAGGGGGATGTAAGAAGACCTAATAGAAGCTTCCGCTTCTAGAAGGATCTTCCTCTAGATGCTTCTCTTAATAGACATATTAGTATAAATAAGAGTCGAGGGTATGAAAATCCTAGCTTGGAGATTATTGTAACAGAGCGCTGCTCGACTGGAGGTTGCCCCCTCGAAGAGGCTTGTGAACATTGCTATCTGATTCAATGTGCTATTTCTGTTGCTATTTCGTATATCATTTCTGTGTATTGTGAAGATTATGCTGGATATTTGATCCGGATTTATGTAGGAACACAATGAAATACATAAATACACATAAACGCAGAGATGCAGTGGAAATAAGATTCATTTCATTAATAACAAATGACTGAAATATGTTTACAGACAGAATGGAAATAAACTAGCTAGGGCGCTGATAGCTTATCTCTGAGAAGAGATGTGGTTGCTACTCGCATTCGTGAGAAGATCATTACAATGAGGCTCTGAAGGCCCTTTTACAATAAACAGGAATTCCAAAAGTCCTAAACATCCAAAAACCTAACCCTGGGAGATGAAGCGCCAAAAGTCATGTGGGCCCCGTTTGGGTAAGTTGGTGCATCAACTTCCCGGGGTCGTAACTTTTGCATACGATCTCTGTTTTAGGCGTATGATAGCTCATTGGAAATATCTATCCGAGGCCTACAATGCCCGAAACAAAATGACATCTTTAGATGCCATTTTGCGACAACAACATACCCAAAAAACATCGTTTAGGGCTTCAAAATGGCCCCGGAAGTTCAGGACCCGAAAAAAAACTGCTAAAAATAGTAAACTGTGCAAAAACTGAGAAAATGAAAGAAGCAATGGTGGGGGTTCAAGTGGAATAGGTGGGTGACCACCAATATCCACCTGGATCATTCCTCCCCCCTTAGGAAGAAATGGTCCCCATTGCGTTGAGTTCCTCCATGAGATGAGGAAACTTCTGCTGAACTTGGTCCCTGGTGAGCCATTTTCCTTAGTGAAGGAGTTGGCCTGCTTTGACAACTCGATATAGTGGTATCATTTGTTTTCAGGTGTGCTTGATCTGTGTATCCATGGTTTGATCAGTTCTGGCTTGTTCCATGCAGTCTGGATTTAACTTTGTTGGTGTGAGTTGTTCTGCCATGTCGGATGTGTCTAGTAGAGGTGGAAAGTAGGGCCAAAGGCAGTCCACATTGAACACTGGGTGCAGACCAAGGAATGGTGTAATGCTGAGCTCAAAGGAATTTTCCCCTACAGCCTTGGTGAGGGTGTATGGCCCATATCGAAGCGGACGAAGCTTGCGGTGGGGTCCAGTGAGGCGTTCCTTTTGCAAATGCAGCCACACTTTGTCGCCCACTTGG
>SNQJ01S0051786.1:9326-22868 GCA_010110895.2 Picea sitchensis
TTGGATGATAACCAAACACAAGGGAAGGTTTCCATATGTTGGTAAGCTCCTTGAATGGTTGATTTGGATATTTTATTTCACCTAGCATCCACATCCCTTAGTTATCCAATAGGGTAGGCATGAATATAATCTTTGAGAAGTAGTTAGAATGATTTTTTTCCTTCCATTCGTGTTTTCCTTTCTTTTGTGTGTTTACTTTCATGCATTGCCTAATTTTATTGATGCATTTGATTTTCCTTAGAATAATTTCTTACACGTGTTTTCCTTCTTTACGTTCATGTTTAGATTTGGTGAAGTTTTTTTATTTGTGCCAAGTATTTTCTATTTCTAACTAGGGTGGTAGATTCACCCCAAATTTTGTTTCATTTCCCAAGTTATATGGTGTGTAGGTCATAGGTCTACAAAGATTATGGAGTTCTCATACATTCTCACACAGAGTGCATGTCCACGAGTAGGAGCCAGATGTTACCCCATGAGGGGTGACACATTTTTGGATACGCTAGCAAGGGTTTCAAGTTGTTGCTTGCATGATGGGTCATGCTCATATTCCCTATATCTATATAGAGTTCCTTCTTGATCTCCACCAAAAACATGATCGCGCTAGCTCAACTATGGTGTAGCTTACTTTCATGCCAACTCCTCATATGATAGATGCATTGTTGTATGGCATGGCATGGTTCCTATTTTCTTCGTTTGGCATTCCATGTATCAATACTTATTTGGAAATGATGATGTAACTTATTATCTCATCATAAAGTGGTAAACACCTAATGATTGCCTAGTAGCATTTCATAACATTACATGGTTTTATGACTTTCCTTATAGTACCTTGGGGAACATGTTTTATGTTATAAGTGTGTCATCTCTTGAATTAACCTATACCATTGGGTTATTAGGATAGATATCATTATCCATATCCCAACCATGTTGTTCATTTTTCAACTCCCAAGTGTTATTCATTCCATCCATATAAAAAATTGCATCTTGGTCATGTATGATTTCTCAAAGGTCAAAAGGAAAGGTCAAATTGATAAAGCCTGAGTCAATAATACAATAAGGAAAAGAGGTGAAGATATAAATTCAAAATCCAAATATAAATCTTTAGCAATGCTCCCTCACTATGAGGCCAATGCCCCTAGTCTCTAGTTTGTCTATGAATATCTAAATAAAAGGAACTTGTTCGATAAAACAAACATTAAAAAAGCAATTCTTAAAGGGGTAGTAAGAAATAATGTTAAGGATGGTAACTCAATGTTAAGCTATCTCTAGAAGGATATTATATGTAAAAATCCTAGCTAAATAAAGGTGGATGAATAAATAAATGATTGATAAGAATGCCTTATTATGCCTTTGTAAACGTTGGCCCTATTGTGCTTTGACAAGTAAAATGTAAATTAAAAGGATAAAGTGACAGGTCATCCCAGACCTAATTTAGGCAGTGCAAACTATTATTTATAAGGAAGGTCCCCGCCTCATTTGAACACACACACGCAAGTTATGTGGCTAAAGAAGAGAAGCGTGCAATTCTTAGAGGGAGAAGTTACTGCAGCTAGGAAGTGAAGTTGTGGAGGTTCTTGGTTTATCTCTTGAGTATTTATTGGTTAAGTGGTGCGCTACTCTTCCCTAGTCAAGGGTTTGAGGAGGATCTTCTGCTTTGTTAGCTCTCTCTTGGAGAGAAGCATTGTTCTTGGTTGGTGAATCTATATTGAGGAATTTTGTTGGGTTTTTCCCCATAGGGGGTTTTCCTGGGGTAAATCTTGTGTATGTTGTGAATGTTATTCTTTCACTGATCGTTTATCTGCAATTATTGTGCTAATGGTTTAAAAGTAAAAGAACATTAATCTAGTTAATTTCTTAAGAAAAAAAATCAACATGGTATCAAAGCAAGCCTAAAAGAAGGAATTTTCACAACACAGAAGAACTCATTGAAGAATCTAAGAGATTAGGAAGACTCTCCTAACCCTAATGCACCTCTTCATGTGCATAAACTCTCAATTTGATGAAATTTTGTAAACTGCAATTGTTGTTGCAACTGCATAAACCCTAGGTGTGACATTTTCCATGTTTAAGGAGGATGCTGGAGAAAGTAAGAACACCTAGGAAATCACCTAGGCAGGGAAAATCTATTCCCTCGATCAGAACTCAAAATTTTACAAGTTGAAAAAATAGGGTTTCCTCATAAACCCTAGGTCTGATTGTAGTTGCTGCATATTTTGTGACATAATTTATCCTTGACTCGGAAATATATTTAGTAAGGTCTAAGATCCTCATGTTAAAAAGTTATTTGTTATTTTACTTGTTCCAGGCAGGATGACTACCAGTACCAAGATTGACGAAAATCTTGAAGAAGTCGATGACTTCTGAGCATGGAAGTACATATTAATGCTCATTCTAGAAGAGAATGACCTTGTAATTTTTGTTGAAAAAAAAAATATTGAAGAGCCAGAGGGAGATGAGGCCAAAGCCAAATATAAGAAGGATCTGATCAAATCAAAGAGGATCATTTCCAACTCCATCAAGAACCACTTGATTCCTCATGTTTCAACATTAAAAGACCAAAGAAAATGATGGATGCCTTATCCCGTCTATTTGAAGGCAAGAACATCAATCAGAAAATGACCTTGATGACACAACTCAAGAATGTGAAGATGAAAAATTCAAAAACCATACAATATTGCTTCACAAGAGTGTCCCATATTAAAGAACAGCTTGAAGCTATTGGAGACTCAGTTGAAGAAGTTGAGTTAACGATGACCACATTGAATGCCCTCCCAAATTATTGGGAATCCTTCATCCAAGGAAAATGCTCTAGAAGGAAGTTAGCTAAGTTGAGCAGATTGTGGGAAGATTATACTCAAGAAGAAGCTAGATTAGAGGCAAGAAAAGAAAAGATAGAAAGCAATGAAGATCAAGTGCTAATAGCTCATGCAAGAAAAGGAAAGAAAAAGAAAGAAGTTCACTCTCAGAAAAGGTTTCAGAAGCCTCATAAAGGACATGATTCTCATAAAGACATCTCAAGCTTCATATGCTTCATTTGCCAGAAGATGGGACATAATGCAAGAAATTGTCCCAAAGCAAAAGACCAGAACAGAAATAGGAAGTTTAAAATACATCATGTTCATTTCGCAGAAGAAGATGAACCTGATCGAAAAAGAACAAAAAAAGATGATTCAGATGAACTATATCTTCTGTAATATAGGACTTAGTGCTTCCAAAGAACTTGATCCATATCGAGTGATATTAATAGTAGTATCTCTTTTCTTCCCACATTAAACTTAAAGAAGTAAAAGAGCTGGAGAATTTTTGTATCATGAGGGCCAAGTGCAAATTGTGAAAAAGTATCATTATTCATATAGACATCATACAGATCAAGCAAGCAGTTTGACAATGCACGATTCATGTATGCACCCTTCATAATTGATTTCAGTTTTTTAATTTTTATAACATTAGACTTTATGCATTTTTATCTTAGCTTGTTGGATCATTATCCATGGTACGGGAATCCAACAAGGTATCATTTAAAATTAAGAAATAATTGATGTGCTCGGGGTGGCATAGTGAACTCCTATGGTTGGGTGACAATAATGTAATATTTTATATGGTGAAATGAGCACATTAAAATTTAAATGTCCCTAGTACAGGAGATCATCAGTGTCATGCATCAGGATCATGTATGGATCACAGTGTCCTACATTTTACCAATGAGAAGACCTGGTCAGTGGACAGTGAGGCCACCTTGACAGGAAGCAGAAATCATTTGAAGTATGACACCATGTATATCTTGCAAAGACTCTGAGAATATTTTATTCTCATAGGAAGTCAAGGCTCAAAGGGAGTCATTTTTCTCATGCAGGGAACAGTACACCTCGAGGACAGATAATACCAAAAATAAAAGAAATAGTTTTGGTGCTCGTGAATACAACCAGTTAGATCAACTATAAAACAACCATGATCCATTAAAAGAAGTCGATACATTATGAGATTCAGAGGGAGAAGGAATGGCAGTGCCTGTATTTGAGATTGAGTTATCTCCAATGCCAGTTGGTGCAGTAGATGAGTTGGGCCATGGAGACATGACTACAATAGAAGATTGAGTTACCTCCAAATAAAGAGGATAAGCTACCTTCAGTTTCATTTATTGAGCCACTCTCATATTCATATGAAGTTGTTGTCGTGATAAAGTAGAGTATTTACTCTCAGAGTTCAGCAGCAACAGTGAGAATGGAGCAGTCATTCTCAGCTTCAGAAAGAGAAGTTGTAGGTGCAGAGTCCCAGTCCCAGTAGGAATAGTTGTAGAGAGAGTAGAGGACATACTCTCAGGCAGTGAGACAAATATTTCTTTGCAGAAAGCACATAGAGCCAGCACATGATTGTGTAGATTGAGTTGTAGCTAAGCAAGTGTACCAGTTTGGTACAATGTGATGTGAAAATTTGGTTCTTTGATATATTTGAAGAACACGAGGACATATATATGTTTTGTGGTGAACACATTGAGTCAGTATATGAATGAACCTAGATATGTTCACCTGATTATGGAAAAACATGTGATGGGGTACCTAAAGGGTACAATTGATTATGGACTCAGATATATCTTGGATCATGAGATAAGATTGCAGGGCTACATAGATTCAGATTGGGCAGGCAGTGTCACGGACCAAAAAATTATATCTGGATGTTGCTTTAGTATGGGATCAGTTGTGATCTAATGGATCAGTGAGAAGTAGACATGTATGGCACTCAGTTCCGCAGAGGCAAAGTTTGTGGCAACATGGTTAGCTTGTAGCGAAGCATTGTGGCTTCAGAAGTTGATTGCGGAATTGTTTGATCTCGAGTTGGAGAAAACTTGTATCTTTTATGACAACCAAAGTTTCATAAAGTTGTCAGTGAACCCAGTGTGTCATGAAAAGTCCAATCATATCGAGATCAAGTACCATTATATCTAAGAGATGATACAGTAGGGATCAGTAAAGCTCAAGTATGTTCCTACCGATGAGCAGGTAGCAGATGTATTGACTAAGCCTTTGTCGAGAGTGAAGTTCAAATACTTCGGAGAGAAACTTGGTGTGGTCTAGAAGGATTTTCCCTCATGAAAGGGAGTGATGTGTTCCCTATTAGCGGGAAGTGATGTGTTCCCCAGTAAAAAGAATTGATGTGTTCCCCAATAGAGGGAAGTGATGAGATCCCCAATAGTGGGAGCTACTCCAACGCAGGTTGGTACTCCAATGCAGGCTGGTATGCTACCCCCGGTGAAGGTTGGTACTCCAACGCAGGTTGGTATGCTACCCAATGCATGTTGGTACTCCAATGCATGCTATTAGGCTACCCCAACATAGGTTGGTACTCCAATGCAGGCTGGTATGCTACCCCAGCACAGGTTGGTACTCCAACGCAGGCTGGTATGTTACCCCAACATAGGTCGATATGTTACTCCAATGTAGGTTGGTATATTACCCCAGCACAGGTTGGTATGATACTCCAACGAAGGATGGTATGCTACTCCAGTGAAAGTGTAGAACTTCCTATGACATATATATCCGTGATTGACAACAAGACAATGATCAAGTGTGCAGAAGCACATAAGCAGTGATGATGATCGTGATGATAAGAATGTCTTCCTTGCTAAGAGGGAGTGTTGTATTTTGAGTAGCTTTGGAAGATATTCTTATTGTACTTGAGGAAGACAAAACCCTAAAGAATAGTATTATATTATATTTGTTAAGACAGCCCTATTGTGCCTTTGTAAAATTTGTCCCTATTGTGCCTTGACAAATAAAATGTAGATTAAAAGGATAAAGTGACAAGTCGGCCTAGACCTAATTTACGCAAGCTAAACTACTATTTATAAGGAAGGTCAGTGCCTCATTTGAACACACACAGAACACAAGTTTTGTGGCTAAAGAAGAGAAGTGTGCAAGTCTTAGAGGAAGAAGCTACTACATCTAGGAGGTCTCATTTTGGAGGTTCTTGGTTTATCTCTGGAGTATATCTTGGTTAAGTGGTGCGCTAATATTCCCTAGTTAAGGGTTTGAGGAGGATCTTCTTCTTTTTGAGCTCTCTCTTGGAGAGAGGCAGTGTTCTTGGTTGGTGAATCTACATTGAGGAAGTTTGTTGGGTTTTTCCCCCTAGGGGGTTTTCCCAAGGTAAATCTTATGTATGTTGTGAATGTTATTCTTTCAGTGATCCTTTATATGTAGTTATTGTGCTAATGGTTTAAAAGTAAAAGAACACTAATCTAGTTAACGGCTTAAGATGAAAAATCAACACCAAGTACCTTTATGAGAAAAGGATCTCATGGAGGCGGTTCAAAGGATATTTCCAAGTGAAATATTTGTCCGAGCATTATTATGAAAGAAATATGAAAGAATTTTTTTAACTCAAGTTGGGAACCATGTCAATGGAAGAATATGAGAAAAGGTTCTTTGAATTGTTGAAGTATGTTGACTTCATAAAGGATGATAAAGTCAAAATCCAAAGGTTTCTATGTGGGTTACCCTCTTTCTGTAGGGATAAGATTCAATATGATAACCCCAAAACTTTGGAAGAATCCATAAAGAGAGCAAAGCATATTTATTATCAAAGCATAGGAAGGTGAGTTTTCCAAAAGTATTTGAATGAAAAGATGAAAGGGAAAAAGGATCAAAGGCAGAAAGGTTTTCAGCCACCCTTTTTCATGAATAACTCTCAAGCAAATCAGCAAGTTCAGTTATCCCAAAATGAGCATAAGACTATAGATTCATTTGGTAAAAGACCAAGGCAGCATCATGTACAATGTTGGGGATGTGATGGATATCACTTATATATGGATTTCCCTCACAAAGGAGAAAGAATGAGGGTTGTCCACAACATTCAGGAGGCTAAAATAGTGGAAGAGATGGGAGGAAACATGTCAAGGACTTATGCATCCTTGGACAACAAGAAGGTTGAATATCAATCCCCCATGATTGGAGTGGATGACAAGATCAATAATAAACCTATAGCAATTTTCATTGATTATGGAGCTAGCCATCGTTACTTAAAATCTAACATTGTTGAAAAATTTCACTTGCAAAAGAGTAATCATAATAAATATTGGTTAGTTCAATTAGCCACAGAAGCTAAGAGGAAAGTCAATGAGTTGGTTAAAGATTATCTAATAGGAATTAATGGACTCGGCTCAAAGGTAGATGTAAACATTGTACCATTGGGTTCATATGATTGTCTGATTGGCATGGATTGGTTGGAAAAACACCATGTTGTCCTAGACTATTACAACAAGACAATCACATGTCTTGATGAAGAAGGGAAACAAGGAAAGGTTCAAGTCATTCCAATACTTGTAGTTGTTAGAGATACTTTGACTATGCAGTTGAAAAAGAGCTTTAAAAAGGGATGTCAGATTTTTGCATCCCATATGAAAGAGGTAGCCAGAGATAAAGTGGAAAGAATTGAAAACCATATGTTCTTGAGGGATTTTAAAGATGTTTTAAGAGAAATCCCAGGGTTGCCACAAAAAAAAGACATTGATTTCTCTATTTATTTGGTGCCAAGAGTTTCCCTAGTGTACAAGACACCTTATAGAATGGGAACACTAGAATTGGAGTTACAGATTCAACTTGAAGAGTTGCTAAAGAAGGGATATATACGCCCAAGTGTGTCACCTTGGGGAGCCACAGTTATTTTTGTGAAGAAGAAGGATGGAACCTTGAGGTTGTGTATAGATTTCAGACAACTAAATAAGGTCACCATAAAGAAAAAATATCATTTGCCAAAGATTGATGATTTCTTTGATCAACTGAAAGGTGAAAGAATCTTTTCCAAGATTGACTTGATATCAGGTTATCATCAAGTGAGGATGAAGGAAGAAGACATCAACAAGACATCATTCAAGACAAGATATGGACATTATGAATTCATGGTAGTGCCATTTGGGCTATCAAATTCCCCAGATATTTGTATGTTCCTGATGAATGGATTGTTTAGGGAATACCTAGACAAGTTTGTAATCATGTTCCTAGATGATATACTCATCTACTCTAATTCAGAAGAGGAACATAATCAACATTTAAGAATGGTGTTTCAAGTTTTAAGAGAGCATAATTTGTATGCTAAGCTAAGTAAATGAATATTTTATCAAAAGAAGATTCACTACTTGGGGCATATAATTTCAACAGAAGGGATAGAAGTTGATCCTGAGAATATAGAGGCCATTAGAGGATGGACATCACCAAAGAATGTGACAGAGATTAAATCATTTATGGGCCTTTCCAGTTATTACCGAAGATTCATAAAAGGATTCTCAAAAATTGCAAGTCCAATCACTTCTTTGCAAAAAAAAGGAGTAAAATTTGGCCAATATTGAACATTGCAGACCCAGATGAAGACTTTGTGGTGTGCACAGATGCATGCAAGGAAGGGCTCAGTGGATTTCTCAGTCAAAAGGATCATGTGGTATGCTATGAGTCCAGAAAATTAAAAAGAGCATGAAAATAACTATGTCACCCATGATCTAGAGTTAAAAGAAATTGTACATGCATTAAAAATGTGGAGACATTACCTCATGGGGAAAAAATTTGAGCTAAGGACAGACCATTGTGGTCTAAAGCATTTCTTTGGACAACCAACATTAAATGCTAGAAAAACTAGATGGTTGGAATTTCTAAGTGAATATGACTTTGAAATTAAGAATATTAAGGAAAAATAAAATCAAATGGTTGATGCACTCAACAAGAGAGCTCATGAAGTACATGTTGCAGCCATTAGCATGTACAAGACTGATCTGAAAGATAAAATTATTGCAGCAACAAATTCGGATCAGCGGTATTTGCACATAAAATAAAAATTACAGCAAGGATTTTTTCAACAGAAATTTAATTATTATGAGTTGAAAGAAGATGGAATTCTCATATAAAAAGGCAAAGTATATGTGTCGAATTCCGATGAACTAAAAAATGTAGTTTTGAAGGAAATGAATAATGTGCCATATGTTGGACACCCAGGATATCAAAAGATAATTGCAGTTGTGAGAATCCAATACTTTTGGCCATGAATGAAGAAGGAAGTGGCTAACTACATAACCAGATGTATAGAATGGCAGAAGGTAAAGATGGAGCATAGGAATCCAATGGGGTTATTGCAGTCATTACCCATTTCAGAATGGAAGTGGGAAGTAGTTACAGTTGATTTTATTACAAAGCTACCCAGAACAGTGAAGCAACATGATTACATCATGGTGGCAGTGGATAAATTGACTAAGGCAACGCATTTCATTCCAGTCAAGATGACACACAAGGTAGAAAATATTGCAGAAATTTATATAAAAGAAGTTGTTGGGCTACATGGGGTGCCTAAGGAAATAGTTTCAGATAGAAATCCAAAGTTTACATCGAATTTTTGGAAGGGTTTGTTCAAAGGCTTTGGGACAAATCTAAATCTGAGTACAATGTATCACCTAGATTTCGATTGGAAAATAGAGGGGACTACCAGAATAATTGAGGACATGCTTAGAATGTATGTGATGGACCAATCATCAAAGTGGGAAGATTATATTCATTTAGTTGAATTTGCTTACAATAATGGGTATCAGGCCTCATTAAAAATGATACCATTTGAAGCATTGTATGGTATAAAGTGTAACACACCAGTGAGTTGGGATAATCCAATAGATAGAGCAGTTGTTAGGCCAAATTTGTTAAAGGAAATGGAAGAGCAAATGGAAAAGATCAAAAAGAATTTAAAATCTACCCAGGATAGGCAGAAGAGTTATGCAGACAAGAATAAAGTGTTTAGAAATTTCAAAGTGGGTGAACATGTGTTCTTAAATGTGAAAGCAAAGAGAAGTTCGCTAAGATTAAGGAGTTTCCCAAAGTTTGCAACAAGATATTGTGAACCTTTTGAAATCTTAGAAAAGATAGGTTCAGTTGCATACATGCTAGCATTGCCTGCATCCATGAGAATTCATAATGTATTCCATGTGTCATTATTAAAGAAATGTGTGTCTTACCCTAACCACATAATTGATTGGAATTTGATCCAGGTGGAGCACGAAGGGGATTTCTGATTGGAACCAGCACGCATCATGGATCGAAAAGTCAAAGTGCTCAAGAACAAGACCATAGGGCTGGTAAAGGTTCAATGGACCTGCTATGGTCCTGAAGATGCTACATGGGAGCATGAAGAAAACATGTGGGAATAATACCTGCAATTTTTTTACAATTTTGAAAGAAACAGAATGCAAGACTCCATTTTGAGCAACTAAATTTCTGGAACCACATCTCAGAGTCTTAGCCAACCGCGTTGGGGACCCTGATAAAGGAACAATTCATTCATTGGGTTAATTTAGGTAAATGAATGGTACAATCCTTGGATTATCCCTCATAAACGAATGGTGCATTCCTTGGGTCTACGAGTTGAGAGGAACAAGAGATTATGGTTAGAACTGTTGCTAGAGTTGTGAAAGTGCAGAATTTTATTTTCTGAGTATTGTGATGTAAATTTGCATATATGTATATAGACATAGTGTGCACCAAGGATTGCGTACAATTGTAGGGGAGGGGGAATGTAAAATTCTCACTTTGATCCCTAGTTTAATTAATGCTTAATGTAGATATAATATGTGGCTACGACCAAGCGATGTAATATACGAATTGTATTCCTGTGTTTTAATAATAAAATGTGATGTGAGTTGCTAATGGAACATGGACAGAGATGGGATTTGAATTAATCCACAAAAGAGGGGAGACACTAGGATAATGGTCAAGAGGGGTCCAGAAGAGAATTTCTCATGTATATTAATTCAACCCATTTTCCTAAAATTGACATCGGTATATGAACCTTCTATTTTTTAATTGAGTGTTCTCAAAGCCAATCATTGAATACATGTAAGAGGGTGGGTGTGAGTAATCACATCCCATAGTTATTGGGATCATAGGGGGCTAAGTACAATCTGTTAGTAACATTTCTTGTCATGGGCACAAGAGTATTCAGGTCTGCAAGTTGCATGAGAAGCGCCCGAGCGCAGCACGGAAAAATCTCGTTTTAGGCTTCCAAGCAAGCAAGCGGGCGAGATTATATTGTCGACGGTCCGGATTCACCCATAGGAGCAGATCGATGGTCGGCGAGAAATCGCAGTTAGCAGAGTTGCGCCGAGATTAGCGCGATGGATAGCGCCTATATTGCATGCAGGAAAGGATAGCAATCGTCCACCCAAAGGACGCGTGGCATGAGATCTAATTGCAACGGAATTTCGGCATTCGGGAGTTCGAAGGGTGAAGGTTCCATGTCATTCTACATCTCGAAACCCCGAACCCCGAAAGCACCGAAAGCGCCCAAAGTCGGACCCACAGTATCACTGAGCAGTCTCAGTCGTCCATCCAAAAGGAACACATGGTGCGCGATTAGGCCCCTCGCCTTTTCGCCCATTGCGACTCCGACGCACAAGGAGCAGCTCTTTCAGATCCTCGAAATGCGAAGTGCTAGGAGCGTCCAGGACCCGGGCCCACAATATCACCGAGTGAGTTCAGAACCGTCAGATCTGAGAGGGACGTGTGGCATCAAATTAAGCCATCTCGGCGTTTCGCTCATCGCGACTGTGAGGAGCAAGGATCATCCCCTTCCTATTCATGAACGTCGAAAGCGTTTTTGAGAATAAACGCAGGGTCACAGCCCGTGGTCACTTGGAAAATAAAAAGAGTTGTGCAAGAAGGGCCAAAGGCGTCGATTTGGATCATAGAGGGGATCATCGCGATTTCCAGGTGCCATCGGATCCGATCTCAATCATGTTTTTTGCTTGGAGTAAATGAAGGTGAGAGGGGGTGGTTGAAACCTCTCCTCACTCATTAAGTGTAAGGTATGGAGGGTCTGGCAAGCTGTCTTCCCGAGAGGGTCCTGTGTACCGATTTTTTCCAAAGAAGCCATAATGAGTCCTCGACTAGACAGAGAGGTTTGCACATGCTAACTCAGCACTTAATGGCTCAGCTACTCCCCTTGCAGGAGCCATGCGCAGTTAAGGTGGCATCTGACGAAGAATATCTGTCTGAATTTGGCTGAAGGGACACCAAGCCTTGGGTGACTGAGCACGCCTCTGTTAGGCAAATTTTTCTGAGTATATAGACTCAGTTTTTGTATTTTGTAATCATCAATGGTTGAGTAAGGCTCCCGGTGGTAAAGATTTAATGAAGCACTGTTATTCCTGGTTATGTGTGGACTTTTGAGACTTCTTGTCTTATGAATGTCAGTTTCTTTCACGTCTTTGTTTACATTGTATTAGAGCAACTCGGAATTGGAGGATCCAGTCGAGTTGTAAATGTTATAGGATGATGTAGGTTGGATCACTGTAACTGTTGCGTTGTTTCTAATCGGTCTCTGTGATTTTCTTAGCGCTGAACGACTTGGAATTGGAGGATCCAGTCAAGTCCCCCTTTCAGTTTCTCGAAGCCATGAACCAAGAGGATCTTGCATTCAGAGTTTTTCTTCTACAAACTACTGAAAGGTATGTTGCCTGAGGTAGTTTGTTCACTTCTCTCACCAAGTCTTCAACCTGCTCATCTTTAAATCAACTCACTAACTGAAGTTAGATCAAGACCTCCTTTGTTCCTTACATACCAGACCCAGTCCCCGAGTTAGAGTGATATCTCCCCGAGTCTCTACCCATTTGATCACCCATTAAAATCTATCGTGACATAAAACTGATGGGCGTTGGACTCTGTTCCTGCAAGCAATCCAGGAGTGACTTCTGACGCTAACACAATCAACTTGAGGAAGTGTGTGAGTCAAGCAAGCAATCCAAAGGAGAGGAAACTTGAATTAGTAGCTACGACAATTTTACACAATCAGTTTTATGTGCATGAGCAGCACGTAGAAAGGAAGAAAGAGAGTTTGGAGTTGGAACATCCATGGAGGAAGAATTCTAGAGCATGTTGGAGCATTTTGAAGTTGAAGACTTAAGAGCCAAGTTATCAATCTTGAATAGTGAACTCGTGTGTGAGTTGCACTGTAACAACAAGTGGTTGTTGTTGTTTGTTGGTAGTTTTTCCTAGAAACAAGTTCACTTGAGTTCCTAGCTGAGAGATTCCTTGTTACTTGTGACAGAGAGACCCTGACAAATGAATGGCACGTCTAAGGGACTGAGATCAAAGAAGGGGTACATTCATTGGGTTGACGAAGAGATTTGGTGGAAAATCGGGATAGTTGTAGAAGAATATCAGTAGGTTGTGGAATATATGAGTTGTGAGTGGATAGTGAGAGACCACCCTCTTTTGTGGATTACTAGCCTCAACTCGAGGGTGACTTGTTGTTGAGATTTGAAATAGCAGGTCTATGGTTGGGTGGAATGTTTGTCCCAAGAATCTAGTTGCACAACTAATTTGAAAGATAAGTGTTTTATCTTTTTTCTTTCTTGTATTTATGAGTTAAATTGTTGTGCATGAACTTTGGGCATTTGAGAAGAATTTATATGTTGTTATGTTGATTTACTAGTTGCATTTCATGTCTATTTTAACATGTTATAGATGCATCTAATTTATGGTAATAGACAACAGTTATATATATATATATATATATATATAT
>SNQJ01S0051786.1:26217-41756 GCA_010110895.2 Picea sitchensis
GATCCTGCTGCACGAAGTAAGTATTTCCTTCATTGAAGAATAAGAGCTAAACTCTTTTCCTGGAAATAGAATAAGACCATAAGAAGGTGGTCATTGATGAGTGCATACCAGTGCTTGTAGGCGGGTGTAATATTTGAAGGTTATTGACTCATAGATGTGATAGCGTAGGCAGCAAAACATCCCACTCCTTTCACCCTCCAGATGGTAGGGGAGGAGTGTACGATGGCGGATCGATCGAGCCATGACCCCTTCCAGTAGAACCGTTACCCTAATGAGTGAGCTTCTCATCTCCTAGACGCTAATCTAAGGCCTTAAACCCTTAATGTCAATGGGAGGCTAGCTAGGACTGGAAATAAAGACAACATTGAAGTAAAATGAGGTGGGTTGACAGTACAACAAGGAATGGAGTAGGTTTGCATGGGTGGGATTGGTAGAGACATCCATGTATTAGGGTCAAAGAGTCATATTCCTATCTTCACATGTAGTATTCATCGAGTAATTGTAGTATTCATTGGGGATTTTACCAAGCTCCATGTCATATTCACCGATTAAATTTAGTATTCACCGAGTAAATGTTGTATTCACATTCACCAAGCTCATGTAGTATTCCTCGAGTAATTGTTGTATTTATCGAGTAAATGTAGCCTCCTCGAGCTCGAGAATCAAACAATGACGGACATGCAATCAAGGCTCCTCTCAAAGGTAAGGATTTAAGATAAACCTTTCCCTCTACAAGGTAAGGAATGAGGACAACCTATTCCCAACCATCCCCACAGGCACTCTTCGCACTAAGAAACGAGGAGCTGGACTTTTTCGGAAGACAACCCTTCAACCATCCTAGGACAAACCTTTAACAAAGAAACAAGAAACTAGTCGCAAAGAAATGAGAAAATAGATTTTAAGTCTCCTCCAATGAGCCATTTATCCTACATGGTTATTCACCAAACATCTCTTTATACCTTGATGGATTAATCCCAACAATTCAGGAAGGACCTACTCAACACGCACGAACGCAAGCAACCCACTACACAGCATGTGAGGCAAAGATTGGAATCTTCATTCCCATACCCATCCGGAGAGGATATAGGGGGGAGAATAGAAAAGGTGAGAGTTGGTTGGGAATTAGTCATCGATCATGCTTTGATCCCCTTTCAGAGGTCGTTGACCCACATACAAGCGTTAGCTCATTTTTTCTTCTCCCCCCCTTACCAAATAAGTACTTGGGTCTAGTCCAAAAGGAAGGTCCTAAACAATAGTTATTAGTTGTACTTTCATAGTATAGTTAATAGAGTTAGGCTATCTTAAGGGAGCCTATCCTCTTAAATTGATTGAATGACCTTACAGTTGTCTCTTTGCTAGGGGGAAAGGAAGGTTAGTGAGGCAGGTGATTTCGTCGATAAAATGCATGATTTTTGTTTCCCTCTGGATAAGCCTCTTCCTCGTGTTCATGCCTTTGGCTAAGTATCTTCCTCTCTTTGATTTCTAGAGTGAGAAAATCAAGGAATGAATCTCTAGTGCTTACCTTATGGGAAACGGATGGTCAGATTGAGAGAGTCAGATTTCTATAGTACATGGATGTGTTAATCCCTCTAGCAAAGTGTTTTCCTGGCCCACTTTATTTTGTGTGTGAGAGGGAGTGATTCGTTGGGTGGCATAACTGAATGGGAAGCGTAATGCTAAGCTTCGGTGTTGAGAGTGAGAGGGAGTGGTTTGTTGGGTGTTCAATGGGAATGGCAAGAAGGAGTCAACAAGTAATAAGATAATGTGGATTGATTTGCCAAAATGCATAAAGAGGGGACAATCCCATCCAATAGTGAATAGTCCACAAATACAAAGATGACTCCATCAAAATGCCATGCCATGAAAAATAATTCAACTAGACATGCCTTATAATCAACATGTTATCATGAGAGAATATCAGGGATCCATAAATAAAATATGCCCTGCCTCAACATATGCGCACCAAGGTGACATTACTTCCATAGTACTCATGAACCAAGCAAAAAATGAAACCAATGATAATCAGGGCCCACGTCCAATGGTTAATTTTCCTCATGAATGAAAGTATTTGACTCCATATGATAAGTATGCCTCATCATATGTGTTTCCCCTCCCCACACTACAACTCATGAACCTCCCACTCCTCCCCAAATCAATGCCAACTACATTGCAGTTACCTCAAAATTCTCTTGGCTTGCCAAGACCACGTGATCCTGATATGTGTGGGTGGGTGTCCAAGCCAAGCAGGTGGATAGAATGATGGGTATATCTCAAAAGATGTATCTATTCTATATGACTAGAATCTATCGAAATCTCTATAGTATTACGATCGATCAAAAACATGATTGATCCATATTAAACTCATTATGAAAATTACCTATCATGATTGGACCATATTCAGAATGATCTAGACGGATAGAAATGATACAAATATCTATATTACCTAATTTATTTGGCACTTACTAAAAATTTATAAGTATTTATCAATAGTTTAATGAAAAAATTGCAATAGAGTAAATATCATTTGTCATAGATTATTGGAAATTTAAATAAATTTCAGAAATTATTTACTTCCTGTTGATATCTAATATTTTTCCTTTTAAATTATGAAACATAGCATTTTTTATATGAAGTTGTAAAAGACCTTTTAAATTTTAAAATATAATAATAAGAAGATGAAATTAAAACATTTAAAAAAATTCAAGAGTGCAACGATTTCAAATATAACATGGAGTTTCCAATGGATGTCCAATTATTGTTTTGGTTTGTGTTGGTTCTCAGTTGAATGGCTTCTCTCTACTACCTGCGTCGTAGACCCAAGGTTCATATCTATAAGGGTACCAACAAAGCCTAAAACTATCGGCCCTTCTGGTAAACCAGAAGGCAACACAGTACACGGAGTGCACTGCGCAGTCTCACCCGAGATAGATTTTTATGGGTGGTTGTAATACTCAGGTGTTTACAGCCTAGGATTGAGTATAAGATAGAGGATCTTCATTCTAAGCCATTAATTGTGATTTGTATTATGAACTATCGTTATTCCATTTAACACCTTGACCTCGTGGCCTATGTTCTTGATAACTCAACAACAATTACTCAGCAATATAATAACTCATTCATTCACTTCATACAACATTTAACTAATAAAAGTATGACAAAGATATACATGCATTCATCACATCACACAGGTATTACCGTGGTTCACCCCCTTCATGGCTACATCCATAAAGATTTGGCTCTTGGCTCTCTTATTATGGCGGTTCTGCAATTCTCGTGCCTCGCACTTACAACTCTTCTCAGATGGGTAAGATCTCTGTGAGCCGAACTAGATCACACCAAGATCCACAACCTGCGATCTAATCCTCAGAATCTACCTCCTCTCTTCCTCTTAGCTCAATTTCTTACAAAAGTAGTTCTCTCATCAAAACATTACATAAAGATAATCTGACTCTACATAGGTAGCGAACCGAAATTCTTCCGAACTCTCTATGATGTCTGCGTATCTATATTTATAACTATTGGGCTCTTCAACCCTTTACTTAAAAACCCTTACCAAAATCCTATAAAAACCCTAACAACTATTGTCGTTAGTTCGTCCTTCTCTGCATGTGTGTGTTGCTTCCTTCCAGTTGTCGCCTTCTTCTTGCATGCGCGCGTACTGTGCTTCTTGCCAGTTGTCGCTTTCCTTCTGCACGCTTTATTTTCCACGATTGCTCTTCCAACTGTCCTTCTTCTTTGTGCACGCTTTATTTCCCACTTCGGCCTACTGCCAATAGGCCCCCAACACTGACATGTGACTCATCCTGAGTCACCTACTCTTTCTAAGCTTCCTCGATCTCTTCAGTGATCATCTGGAATTTTTCCTTTAGCTATGTTTCTTTTGTCGGTGCCTGCGCGGTCTTCTCCTTGATGGTATCCACTACTTGAACTACCTGAACTATCCACTATCCTGTGTCTGTGCCATCTGTGTTTTCTCTGCTTCTGCCTGTGCAAGTACTTCTGCTAACTGTTCCTATAATAGCTCTATTTGAGCCTGTCGCCACTCTTGTTTCTGTGTCTACGCAGTGATAAGTTCTGTCTGCATCTTCTTCAAATCTTGCTTCCCCTTGACGCATTCTGGGATTGGTATTGTCTTTTGCCTCTATTTGAGTTCTTGGATCATTGCATTGATCCTCTCCTCTTCCTTGTCCCAGCATTGAACCTGTGGGTCCTCCTCCAGTCTTGTCCAAAGTTGCGCTGCTTTGTCGAGAAAGTCAGTTGTCATGCTAACCTGCTTCTCCATCTCCTGTATTTCCATTGTTATTTCCTGCCTTCTCTGCTCCTTTACTGTTGGTGGAGTTGTTGGTGTTAGCTATTCTCAGAGATCCCCGATCTCCTTCTGGTATCAAGCAATTACCTGCGCAATCTGGTCGATCTTTTCTGTGGTTGGGAGTTCGTTGTCTTGCGCAGTGTTTGGAAGTTTCCCAAAAATTTATCCCACTCTGCGTTCCAATTCATTCATGCATTTTGTTTCCTCCCGAGTTTCGGATTTGGCCTGATCATACTCTTTTTCCAGCGCTTCCCACTGCTTTGTCGTTTTATGTAGCTCGACTAAGTTTTTATGTGCCCGAGACTGCATCCTGTGGTCGATGCTAACCTGCAATTTGTGTAATTCCCTTAATGGCATCTGTGTCAGGACCAATTCGATGTGGTCCAAATCCTTTAGTGGTGTCTGTCCCACGATTTCATCCATTCGTAGCATGATTCGTCTTATGTGGACCCTTGCATTTTTGTGTGGCATAGGGAGGGTTGGGTCTCTTTCTTCTACCTCCACTCTTTTGTTGGTTTGTGTTGTCAACGGCTCTATGCCTCTGTTACTACTTTCCCTCTAGACCTCTCCGAGTGTTCTGAGGAGCTGCCCTATCTCTGCCAGCTCTTTTTTCAAATTATCCCTGTGATGTGCTGCATGGTCGAAATCTTCTGCGAGACAATCCTAGACCATTCTAGCGATCATTTCTCCATCGTCCTCTGTGATCATATAGTCCAGTGATGTTCGTTGTGCCTTTGATTTCTTGTGTGGGCCTGTGGCCTATACATTCGGTCTCTTAGTTCTCCCTTGCTCATGTATGATGGGGTTTGGGGTGGTCTCCTGCGTTCCCTTAGCTTGTTTTGGTTGTTTGGTGGTCTCTTTCTGCCCTTTCTGGGTTCCTTTCTTCTTTGACCCTTTGTCTGCCTGAGTCGGTTTGTTTTGGCATGTCCTTGGTTTCTTGGGCATTGGGATTTGTGGAGGTTGTGTTTCCGCCTGCGCTACTTCTTCTTCTACGGGTCCTTTCAGTACTTCCCGAGGAATGGATGGGATCCTCCATGCATCGATCCATTCGTTGATGACATTGTCTATATCACCTTTTGTGATGCAGTAGCGCATCAGTAGCCACCGATTATCTGGATCCTATCTGGGTTGTATCCACATGGCTTGATGTGTAGCCCAAAAGTTAGCGATATCCCCATATCACACGACAGCTTCTAGTGTTATTCTCCATGACTGGCTAATAGATTCATGCATGTCCCATAGATATGATTCAAATATGATTCTGTTGTCCCTCTTCTATTTGGCCTGTGGCCCCGATATCAGAACTCAATATCTCGCTCCCACTGGTTGTGGTCTAGTAACAAAAACTACATACTCTGGTTGCTGCCATCCCATGAAGGCTATGAGGGTGAGCAGCCATGAGTAATGAAACTTTGTACCGAGTTCCTGCGCATCCTTGCAGTCCACTTGGAACAAGTTTATTAGATAAGGCATCCATCTCATGAAGGTGCCTTATGTGCATTGAGCTGCAACTGCGATGACTCATGTCGGTACCTCGTCTTTGCGGCATTTTCTTAACAACTTACAGGATAAAATATTTGCGCCCAGTTGTGTTGTTGCATTATTGATCTATTTGATTATAATGCCTCTTTTCCCCCTAGTGATGTCATATTTCTTCTTCATTGCCTCTGCTAATGCTCTTTCCTTGGATTTATCGTCCAGAATCAGCGCGGGATCCATACCTCAGCTGGGTAGTCATGTTATCTGTGCAATAAGCTCAATTGTTATGGGGACATGTCTGTCCAGCCAGATATCCCCTCCATGCATAAATGCTAACAGCTGCTTAACACATGCTGTCATGTACTGGCCTCTACCAAAGTGTGGGAGTTTCAACAATCCTAAAATGCTTATTCGGTCCAGTCCAATTGTCCACTGGTGTGCCTAGTTGATCATTTCTCCAAGTTGGTTGACCACTATGTTCTGCATAAAAACCCTTGGCGCAAGTTCTGGGTACTTGGTGTCATCTAAGACATCATGGTCGGAATATTTGAGCTTCCCAACGTGACCCAGTAGTTGCGGCTCTCCCTGTACTCCCTCTGGTATGCATGGTAGCACAATTTATAATGTCGGTTTCTTGCGAGGTGAGCTCGGTATCAGAACTTTGTCTTCCTGCTGTGGTGGTTGGTACGAAGTTCCAGCAATTCATGGTTGTTGCCCTGTAAGCCATTCTGGCCAAGCCGAGGTGGTTCTTGTGGTTTCTTCTGTTGGTTGACCTAGGCTGGGTACCTGCACCTCATCTGGTTTCCCTTCTGATCCTTGATTCTGTGTTGTGTCGTTACCTTCTGCGACTGGTTCAATGCTTTCTGGTTGTACTTCCTGTTGGGGTTCCGCTTCCTCGTTCTGAGGTTCCTGCGCCTCTGGTTGCATGTCCTCTTACATGGCTTCTGCTTGTGGTTGTTGAATCTCCTCTAGTATTTGTGTAGAGTTCACCGATGGTATCTCTGGGGATGGGATCTCATCGATATCGACGATCTCCAGTTGTTGTTGCTCATTTTCTTCCAGTGGTCCTCGTGACCTAGTTTGAACTCTGGTCGGTCTTACGCTCTGACCTGGTTCGACGGACTTTGGTGGTGCCATAGTGGTGAGTGTGGAACATCTACTGACTTTAGAAGACTGTGGTGAGCTCTTTGGTCTTTCTCTATTCGTTCAAGTTGTTGTTGCTCTCTCTCTGTTCTCATTTCGTGAATAGACAAGTTGTTTTCATGCTCGTGTGTTGTATGGGCTTGTCATGAAGCTTATCGCAGACACTTCCTCCATGATGCGATTAATGCACCATAAATGTGGGTTCAATGCATCTGCAACGGTTTCATACTTGTCATTATGCCTCTCTTTCTATTTCCAGTTGGCATGTTTAATGTGACGTTCCATCAGTCCTTGTCGTGCCTTAATTCCGCTTAGTGTTGTCCTATCATCCTTCTTTTGCCGACTTTTAATTTCCCACTCATTTGTCTTAGGCATCTAACCATTTCTCTTGCCTTAACTGCATTCATGTTTCAAGCGTCCTATGGCTTTTTCGTAAATTTTTATTTTATTTTATTTTTTTTACTGCGCAGTGGGTGGTCGATTGTCCTTGTACAGCTTCAGTCGGCTCCCATTGATCATTACTCTGAGGTCTGCGCCTGCTAAATCTCTTAACTATACAGCTCCACCGTCTGTTATAGATTTGACCTCGGATGGTCCTAACCAATGTAGTCTCATCTTTCGTGGTTGTTGAAATGACTTGTTGTCATAGAGAAATACTAGATCTCCATCCGTGAAAGTCTTCTTCTTGATGTGTCGATTGTGCCATGCTTTGTCTCTAGCCTTCTACACTTGTTGATGGAATCCTGCCAGGATTTGGTCTTCCTCCATTGCTAATAGTTGATTCATCCTTTCCTGTATTGCATTGTGTTCTATCAATTGTGTGATAGCAGCTACGCGTAGGCTGGGTACTAAAAATTCTAATGGCACTACTGCTTCTTGGTCGTAGACGAGTTTGAATGGTGTGTGTCTTGTCAACTTATTGCATGTCATCCTATACACCCATAATACTACTGTTACTTTGAGGTGTCATTCATCTCTGTTGACATTACAGATCTTTGCCAGTGCGTTCTCTAGAATTTTGTTAAAGGCCTCTACTGTGTCATTCGCCTGTGGATGATACGGAGTGCTTCTCTAGTGGTGAACTTCAAATTCCTCGAGCATCACGTGGATGGTGCTATTTATGAAATGTGTGCCTTGGTCACTCATCAAATCTCTTGGGCACCCAAACCTAGTAATTACTTGTTCAAATAAGAAATTTGCAGCAGTCTCTACGTTTCAGTCTTTTATTGGTGCAACTTTCGCCTGTATTGTTAGGTATTTTGTCATGATGATGATGTATCTTGCCCCTATTCTCTTGGCTAGTGTCTTAATCGATCCCACAAAGTCTAATGCACATTTATCAAATGCTTGTAATGTCACTTGCGGTCGTAGTGGCATCTCGTCCCTTTTGTTGGGTTTGCCTACCCTTTGACAGACATCGCATCTCTGACAGTACTCTTTCGAATCTCTGTAAATAGTTGGCCACCATAATCCTGCACGGAGTACCTTTTGCACGGTAGATTTTCCTGCATAGTGTCCTCCTGCCAATCCCTCATGGGCTTCTACTAAAATTCTTGGTCGTTCGTGCTCCAACACGTACCTTCATAAAATGCTATATGTGCCCATTTTATATAGATGTCCTGCGATCAGTTGATAGTCGGTTGCGCGAACTACCAGATTCTTCTTCTGCACGGTGGTATAATCTTGCGGTGTGGTACCTGTGCTCAAGTACTGGATGATCTCTATGAAGTATTCATCAGAAATATGTACAAAAAATAGTTGTGCATCCGGAAAATTTTCTTCTAAGTTCGTGGGTTCCTCTCCATTTGTGACCCGTGATAGGTGGTCAGGTCCTGCATTTAGTTTTCCTGGTTTAACGATTACTTCAAAGTCAAATTCTTGAAATAACAGTAACCATCGACAAATTCTCCCCCCCAACACTGGCTTATTGACTAGGTATTTTATGGCTAAGTGATCTTTAAGCATCTTAAAATGTTTCCCCAATAGGTAGTGTCTGAACTTCTCAAGTTTGTAAACCATAGCTAGGCCTTCTCTATCCATTGTGTTATAGTTATGTTCTGAATCGGATAGTTTTCTACTTGTGAATGCTATCGGCTGATCCAAGTCTCCTGCTCCTGGCTGCACCAAGATAGCTCCAAGTGTTATCGTTGATGCATCTACATGCACATGGAATGTCTTTCCCCAATCCGGAAGTACTAATATCGGTGTAGTGACCATCTTCTCCTTCAGGGTATCTAGACTGTGCTGACACTCGTCGTTCCATTGGTGTTTTGATCTGTGCATATCCTTTGATGAATTTTCAATAGTATCATGTGTGTCCTAATGTCGCTCGTAGCTGACGGACTATTTTTGGCGCTGGTAAATTAACGATGACTGCGATCTTTGTCGGATCGACCAGTAGGCCCTGTTTGCATACTATATGGCCCAATAGTATCTGAATGGTGTTCCAAATATACATTTCTTTATGTTTAGTGATATCTGACACTGTCTGCATCGTTCTAGCATCAAGCATAAAACTTCCACATGGTTTTTCAACAGACTATATACTGTCCAGTCGTCCAGGTATACTTCGAGAAACTGATGGATGAATTCTTTAAATGTTGCGATAACCACTCTGGAGAATATTCCTGGTGCACTCTTCAATCCAAATGGCATGAATTTATATTGGTAAGATCCCCATTCTGTCTCAAACGTGGTCTTGTATCTGTCCTCCTGTGCTATCTTAATCTGATGGTAGCCTGAGAATCCATCAATGAATGAGTAAGCTTTATGTCCCTCGACATTCTCTAACACTTCATCCGTGAACAGTGTAAGGAATGGGTCGTGTAGGCATGCATTGTTCAATTTCCTCAAGTCGATGCATATCCTAATCCCTCTGCCTTGTTTCTTGTCTTGTACGACCATCGGGCTTATCCATTCTGATTCCTCGACTGGTTCGATTATCCTGGCTTCAAGCATCCAGTCGATCTCCTCTTTAACTTTCTGTTTATATATGGGATTTAGTCTATATGGTCATTGTCTAATCGGTCTCACTTCAAGTCTGAGAGGTATCTTCATATCTCCCAGTTCTCATGTTATACCCTTCATCTCTATAAATGTTGTAGGAAATAGGTCGTTGTACTCATGCAACAACTTTGTAATGCTTTCCATCGTTGGCTCATCCTAGTAGTCTCCAATGCTGGCCATTTTGGGATGTTCAGTTGTTCTGATGTTAACTTTCTTTACGTTGATTGGCGTGGAAATAACTTCAAATTCTATGGGTGGTCCCTTCACATCTCTTTCGCCTTCTACTTCTTCAATCTGAATGTTGCGCGGGTCATCTTCGTCTGGTATTTCCTCCTATACCTGGTAACATGACAGTAGTTCCTTGACTGTCTGCTTATTTCATTGCTGCTCTTCGGTAATAAGTTATATTTTTGTTTATTCAATGAATATGACTCCTCTTATCTGTTTTAGGGTTGCATCTATGTTGGGGTTCTCGTGCTCGAACGAGAAAGTGATGGTAAAGTTCTATTGCAATGTTGCCCATGTTGTAGTTCCTTTACACAGTTCCTGATCTGTATACCAATTCGTTGGTATGTCTTCTAAGGTGTGAATGAAGTGGTGAGGTCATTTTCCATAACATTGTGCATTCCTCCAAGTGCTTTGTTGGTGTCCCTAGTCCTTCATATATTCATTGTTTGTTGTTTTTCTTTTCTGCGTCGAACCGTATGCACAGTACCCTCTTACATTTGTACCAGTTTGTGATAGTCTCATTGTTTGCGCCCCACCATTTCGTGGGTGTGTCCTTGAGTGCTAAATCCAGTGCTAGTAGCCTATGGTTCTCTAGTACTTCATCTTCATATTGTGTCAAGAATGTTTCCAAATCAGTTAGTCTGTGGAAACTGGGTGGTTCTTTGATTTATGTACCTATCCATTGTATTACACGGTCTATTCTTGCACATCTTCTCGTGGATACTTCGTGTAGTCTCTACTGTCAGTTCTCTAATCCAGTGTCTAAATCTGTTGTGCATGAAGTAATACTGCGCCAACTGAGTACCCTGTCTGCAGTTGGGTTTACATAATCCTCCTCACGTGCAGTTGTTCTATACAACTGGACGATTTCCTCTAAGTCTAGGCAAGTGGGTTCTACGAACCTCTCCCCTTCTGATGGATCTAGTGGTGCTATGACCTTGTAATATCCGAATTCAAATGTCATTTTCTGGTCTTCAAGTTAATTATGGTCTGGTTTTCAAACACCCAATCCAGACCGAGTAGTGTCGAGTACGGTGTTGTGCCATCCACTATTTTGATGACTTCAAAATCTGCTTTAGTGCGCACACCATCAAGATCTATTGTTTCTCTTTTCAGTCTCCTAATTGGTAGGACCCTATGTTGGTTTGTTAGTTTTAGTTGGACATTTGAATATCCCAATGTTGGCTCTCCCATGCATTGCCAGGTTTTCTTGGGTAGCACATTCACTTCGGATCCTAGGTCTAGTATGATATCTCCCATATTGAAATCCCCAATGTTAGCATTCAATCTAAATTCCCTGCTTGTTCTTCTTCTTGTGTGTAGATGATTGACAATTTTCGGTTCTAGCTTTTGTTCAATCTCGTTGCTACATTTCTCTAGGATGTTTCCCTACTTGTTATTCTTCTTGTGTGTAGATGATTGACAATTTTCGGTTCTAGCTTTTGTTCAATCTCGTTGCTACATTTCTCTAGGATGTTTGCAATATTTTCACAGATGAAGGATCACTTAACATTTTGATGCATGACTATAAAAAGTCTTGGATAGTACTTACTTGTCCCTTGGGTGGCATTCCTTTGGTATGATCCAATGATGGCGGCATTTCGTATTATGGGGCTTCATGAGCTGCTTGCATAGTGGGAGTCGACACGGTGTCTACCTTCTAAAATTCTTGTCGAGCTTCCTTAAAAGTATCCTTCTCTTTGGGTGCGTCGAACTGCTTCCTTGGTTCGGTGTTCTTTTTTACCCACTGGATCTGTGCAAGTTCTTGTCGGAGTGTGTCGTTCCCTGTCTTCGTTCCTCCATGGGTGACTATGTTGAGTTTTCATCCATCCTCCCTTGCTTCGGCTGAAATCCATTGAAAATTTTGATTGTTCTGGTTCTTGTTTTCAAGGATCTTTACTAATAGTGTCAGGCATTCCTCTGTCTCGTGGTCTGATGCGCGACAGTACATACAAGTTGTTGGCGGCAGTGGGAATTCCCGTGCATAATGTCCTGGTTGCTGACAATTGTGACATGTGACTGGTCCTCTGCCACGTCTGAAACCTCCTATGGCTCATCCTCCTCCTCGGTAGCCTGATCAGTCCCCTCTCGGTGCGTTGTATTGTGGTGCCTAATTATAATGTGTGGTATTATATTGGGGTTGCGCTAGGTTGTACTGTGGTTGTGCGTTGTTGTATGGTTGTTGCACAGTGTTGTACTATTGTTTCACAGGGATGTATGGAGTTGGGGCTTGATTGAAGTGTGGCGTTGCCTGCCCAGTCATCATTTCAGCCTGTACCCTTTAGGTGTCTGATGTTCTCTCCCACATCAGCTCCATGGTTCTGCAATCTTTGTCATCATGGTCTACTGACTTACAAAAGGTGCAATAAGAATTCTTTGCAACTGTCTGGTACTTCTGCATCATCATGCAATGATAAGGGTCGTGACCCAGTTTCTTGCATATCTCACACCATAATCCTCCCTATGGTAGCAGGTTTGGCATGCATGTTTCCATATACTGCGCGAATGTTGGACATTCATTCTTATGGTGTCCTTCTGTCCTACATGTGGTGCACTAAACAGCTTCTCATTTGTCCTTGTTCTTGTTCTGATTCAACTGAAATGTTAGGTTCTTCAAATCCTCCTTCAATTCTTCAATAGTTGGGTCCGTCTGGTGGTACTAGTTCTCTTCCAGCTGCAAGGTTTCCTGTAGAGCCTGGAACTGCGTCTGAAACTTCTGTTGTTGTAAGGGATATTTTAGGTGTGGGATTAGTGCATTGACAAACAAATGCCAGTGTTGCATCTCGGTCATAAGGTATTTTAACTTCCCCTTCAATCACTTGAATATCTGGTCAATCTCCCATACAGACTCTCATGGTTTCTGTCTAATATCAATCATTTTGTTCATCTACTGATCCTTTGAGCTCGGCTTCTGGAACTCATTAATCAGTATCTTCTTAATGTTTGCTAGTGTCCTCGTTGTCCCAGGGGCACTGTTCATGTCTAGACTCATGTACCAGTCTAGTGCGTGGTATCTCAGCGTGATCGCTAGCTGCACAAGTTTGGTATCTTCATCTGTGATCTGTTTTTCCTCCCAGATCTTTGCACAAATGAACAATTGCTTCTAGGGTCCTTTGTTGCTTCTCCTCAAAATTATGGTAATCGGATTGTGGGGTCATGGCCTGCCATTCTAAACACTGAATTTCTACCTCTGTCATGTGGTGTAGATACTTGACTAGTGCTGCCTGAACTGTCTCCTCTAGTTGTTGCTCTTGCGGTAGATGTACTTCTTGCTATCGGAATTCCTCCAAACTTCAATTGTCTAAATGGTGGTGTTCTATTTGGTGTATTGGTCACACATGGGTTTATGGGTTCCACATTGACATTAATATGGAAAGGATGGCTATCTTATCCCCCTGTTCTTGGGCCTCTTGTTTTCCTCTCATAGGTTGCATGTAGGATTTCCTCAATCTGCTCCACAACCTGGAGATCCTCTACCTCTTCTTCATCGCTTGCCAATCCCTCCCTCGTGGCTACAGCTCTTTTCTTGGTATTCACCTTATATTGGTAGGGTACTCCACTACACGTCATTCTTGGTGACGCCAAGATCCACTTAAGCTGGTCATCATCCATCAAGATCGGGTCCAATAATTCCTCCTCCTTCTTGCCTTTAGCTTCACCTTCGTCCATTTATCCTTCCTCTGCCAGTGCTTCCCCCCTTCCCCCATGCATGCAGGGAAGTCTAGTTGCTTGCTTCCAATGTCATTACACCTTTGTTATATAACAGTATTTTAATAGAAGTATATAGTGATCGAATGTACCTTCCACGGGGTCCACGTAGAAATTCTTTCTCTTTCATGTTGTATGACTTCATTGTGTCAACTACAAACTTTGTGATGAATCCTACCACAATATTATCAAGCCAGAAGTCGACTGCGCGAGTGAATTTGTTGTTCACCTATTGTAACTGCTCAATTTGTACTGGGGTCCAATCTAGTTGTCGGATCCGGTTTGTCGTGTGGTTATCTTTCAACCTTAGTATCCACTCCTGCAATAGGTGGGGAAAATCACAGAAAAATACTTTTTGTAAATCAGTAAACATGTATTTATCCAGATATTTGTGAGGTGTGAGGCTAGGGTTTCTATTATCCTTCTGAGCAAACTCTAGTTCTTTAGTTCTCAACCAACCTTCGATTTCTTATTTCGTGGGGTTCCACGATCTCAACATTCCCTTCTAGTGGCTCAGCGGTCTTCTGGGTTCACTCATTCTCTTCTCATGAATTCTATCTCATCTACTCAGTCCTCTCTTATTCCTCTTACAACGGAAACGGAACCATTTGTTGGTTCTCAGCTGAACGGATTCTCTCTACTACTTGCGTCGTAGACCCAAGGTTCATATCTATAAGGGTACCAACAAAGCCTAAAACTATCGGCCCTTCTGGTAAACCAAAAGGCAACACAGTACACAGAGTGCACTGCGCAGTCTCACCCGAGATAGATTTTTATGGGTGGCTTTAATACTCAGTTGTTTACAGCCTAGGATTGAGTATGAGATAGGGGATCTTCATTCTGAGCCATTAATTGTGATTTTTATTACGAACTATTGTTATTCCATTTAACACCTTGACCTTGTGGCGTCTGTTCTTGATAACTCAACAACAATTACTCAGCAATATAATAACTCTCTCATTCATTTCATACAACATTTAACTAATAAAAGTATAACAAATATATACATGCATTCATCACATCACACAGGTATTACCGTGATTCGCCCCCTCCTGGGCTACATCCACAAATATTTGGCTCTTGGCTCTCTTATTATGGAGGTTCTGCAATTCTCGCGCCTCACACTTAAAGCTCTCCTCAGATGGGTAAGATCTCTGTGAGGAGAACTAGATCGCACCAAGCTCCATGGCCTGTGATCTAATCCTCAGAATCTACCTCCTCTCTTCCTCTTAGCTCAATTTCTTACAAAAGTAGTTCTCTCATCAAAACATTACATAAAGATAATCGGACTCTACATAGGTAGCGAGCCAAACTTCTTCGGAACTCTCTATGATACCTACGCATCTTTATTTATATCTATCGGGCTCTTCATCCCTTTACACAAAAACCCTAACAACTATTTCCATTAGGTCTTCCTTCTCTGCATGCATTTGTTGCTTCCTTCCAGCTGTCGCCTCCTTCTTGCATGCGCGCGTGTTGTGCTTCTTGCTAGTTGTCGCTTTCCTTCTGCACGCTTTACTTCCCACGATTTCTCTTCCAATTGTCCTTCTTTGTGCACACTTTCTTTCCCACTTCGGCCTACTTCCAACAGTTTGCAACCAACATTACTGAAGTTAATTGTTGTAAATGCATGAGAAGAGATAATAATGCCCAAACCTGAGACTAG
>SNQJ01S0051786.1:42542-55360 GCA_010110895.2 Picea sitchensis
TCGTATCTTCAACAACCAGTACTATGAGGTCGAGGACATCTAGAGGAACATCAAAGGACACATCAAAGAAATAGCTCTCTCGACCCCATGGGAGGAGAAGGAATGGAAAGGAACTGCACAAGAAATTTGCTTCCTTAAAGAGCTTGGCATAAATATTTTTCAAGGAAGCCCCAGTTCCCCACTTCCCAAACCTCTCTTAACCACACCATCCCTTTACGATCCCCCTACCCCCGGAGTTCTGAAATTGAACTTCGACGACGCCTCCAAAGGAAATTTGGGCTCGGTTGGCATTGGAGG
This sequence comes from Picea sitchensis, assembly GCA_010110895.2. Taxonomy (NCBI): domain Eukaryota; kingdom Viridiplantae; phylum Streptophyta; class Pinopsida; order Pinales; family Pinaceae; genus Picea; species Picea sitchensis. The sequence continues at coordinate 42,840 of SNQJ01S0051786.1, forward strand.
CATTTTCCATAATGAACAAGGAGATCTCCTCTAGATTTACTCATATTTTATTGGCTTCGACACCAATAATGTCATGGAAATCCAATCCCTCAAGCAAGGCCTCTCCATAGTTGCTCGAGAACACTTCCACAAACTCATTTTAGAAGGGGACTCTTAGATTATCATCTACATGCTCCGAAAACTTCAGAATGGCTCCTCTATTTCCAAGATATCCAAAAGTTTGTGTATGGAAAGCAGCCTTGAGCATATTCAGTAGCTCATATTCCAAACTAAAGTTATCATCCCTTTCCATGTCAAATGAGCGACCAAAAAAATTGCAGGCTTCCTAGCCAATGTGAGGGCCCTTAAAATACTCCATCAAAACATCTAGTTTTGGGACCCCCTCTCGACCTTCCCCCTCTTGGAAGATTATAGAACTCTTGCATGATAATATCTCACCCAAGATGATCGAGCTCACCTGAATCATGTGGTAGGGAGGTGTGACAATATAGGGTAGGGGCCTTAGGGTCCGTCCACACCTGCCACCCTGTCAGTTCCCCATGACAACCACCCTCAACCACTGACACCGCCTCCCATCAATGCCTAACCTCTCGAGATATTTTACATGTGTGAAAAGGTTCATACCTTGTTCGACCCACACTTCCCTCGTCCTACGGTCGCATCCCTATAATCCTATGAAATCAAGGCTGGTAATGGTGTCGCATGACACCAACCTGGCATATTCATGGTGGTATGTTCTTCGATTTGCTTATTTTTGTTTCCCTTTCTCTCACTTGCTTCATTGTTCATCCATATTCTATGAATTGTGTTCGCCACACTTAGCCTATTCTCTGTTTGCGACATCCTGTTGTATTTCCCACCCTATGACCTCCATATTCCTTCTGGTGCTTACCTTTCACCCCCTCGTCCATCCCATGCTTCTTGACACTTAGAGACAAAGATCTCGTAGTTGTCGAGACACTCTGGCTGGAAAAACATAGGTTGTTGTGGCCCAAGAAGCCGAAGCTTATGAATCCCATATGCCTACGGAGGTTCAAGTTGAACTTGACTTGGCCGAGGTCAATGCTATATTTCTTCGGTGCTTCATCATGAACAAGGCAATTGACGAGAATATTGGTTCATGGGTTCTTGATCCAGTGCTACCCTATACTCAAAAATTGTTGACATCTAATAGCTCCTTAAAAATCTTATGGGAAAGGTCCTTGTGGAAAGGAACGAGGCCCATCGGGAAATTCTCTTGCAATTGGATGAAGTCCAACAACAACTGTAGGACATGGACCAGAAGATAGATGGAATTGTATGCAAAGAAGCAGATGCATCTGGAACCAGTATGGATCACATTCAATAGCAAGCGCCACCTCCAGTGGAGTTGTTTGTTCCACCCATCTTATTTCTCATTCTAGTTTCACTAGTTTTTTGGTTTTTTAACTACAGAGGTTTGGAGGCTTTCATCCCACCTCTTATCAGTTATCATAAGAACTCTAGAAAATAGATAGGCATATACAGTACTAGCTCTCTTTTCAAACAATGTAATATGCTCTTTTTTTTGCTATCAAGATACAAAGGACAGCATAATCTACTTATTTGTTGCTAGTATAGTTTCCATAGTGGCAAACCAGCAACACATTTTTGTACATTTCTCTACTTTCAGTAATACAATGATGTCGAACTAACTTTAAAAAAAAAAAAAAAACTCATTCAACACTCATAAAATTATTCTCATGAACTCTCTTTCTTTAACACATAAAGATATCAAGATCATAACATAATACCTGGAGACCGCCATGAAGCCTGATCATTGGCCACTTCCACCACTTTCCTGACTTCCTCTTATTATCCCTTTGTTTGATCAACTACCTAGCATTATTTTGTAAAAATTTTAAAGTATTTAGTCCATCAACATTTATATTCATGTTATCTCTCTTTAAGACAAAGACATGAAGATTTTAACACAATGCATCGACGACGTCGACGGCACCATGGAGCTCAAGGCCCAACTTTCGGCACTAAATCATATGAAGTAAAAAATTGTGATATTACATGAGTGTTCAATATTCACAACTACCCTATGCCAACGTGGATAGGTATGTGGGCATCCCAACAATAGGCTTTAAGGATTTTTGTCTTCTTCCCACATTTTGTGTTTTGGCAGTGACCTATCTACAATAAACCAGAAACTCAAACCTACCTAGTACCGAGTTGGCTTCCTTGATCGCCTCACCTGCTATTTATTTCTTTGTTTAGTAGAAAAATGCGTTGACGTGGAATGGGATTTGGTGGGAAAAGGTGTAGTCTAAATGTTCTACATTTTTTACTTTTGTTGACGACTATTACCAGAATTCGACAACATGATTGTTGGCTAAATTGCAATTTTGCAGTGCTCAAATCATGTTTTTGAATGCATAAATCGATTCAGCGCCCTCAAAAACCCATTTGGCACCGATTATATGAAATTTCAACCACTAAAATCTGCAATTCCAATCATTTTTCTAAATTTCTAACCAGATTTTAGACAAAACCTATCAGAAAAATACTCAAAAAAAAGAGTAAAAATATAGAATGTTTAGACTTTATCATGGAAAAACAACAAAAATAATAAAAATTATTACAACATTGATGGGTGACTCGATCGTCTCATTCTACTAAGGATAGGATGGATGAAACACACGTTTTTGGAGGAAATACGAAGTTGGTAGAGCTTTCAAGTTCCTATCATTTGTACCATGGAAGGATGCTAGACCACATAAATTTATTAAATGAAAGAGGATTGCCAAGTACTTACTTAAGAAGCTTGTGTTTTTTTCACAAATTTTTATTTTTTAATTTTTTTAACTTATTAATTTATTTGGAAAGCAAGGAAAAGTTGTCAAATCTATGTAATACATCATTCACAAAATTAGTTTACCAAATTTTGAATATACAAAAAATATTTTTAATTTAGAAAAAAAAAGTTTAATACAAAAATTATGAGAAACTTTAGGTGATCTTAGGAAAAACGATTTCAACAAAACTAAAGTCAACGAATTTCGACATTTAACTGAAAGCTATAATCCCAGTGGAGCGGGAACTGATAACATGTATACTATAATGAATGTGATCCCTATGCTCAGTGTGGTCACTCTCCGTAAATTTTATGCAAAATTTAGAAGCACCACATGCAATCAACAGAACTAAAAATATGTTCAATGTTCTTGTTAGATTGATATGATGTTATATTGACATGAAGAAGTCCAAACAATTTGGAATTTTTCTAACAATCATCACCAAAATTTGGCTATATAATTTTTGGTCAAATTACAATTTTCCATTGTTGAAAATGCATTTTTGAATGCATAAATGTATTCAACATCCTCAAAAACCTTATCGTATCAGGATTGTGCAATCTCAACCACTGATATCTACAATTCCAACAATTCTTTTGAATTTTTGACCAAAGTTTAAGTAAAAACGATCAGAAAAATGTTCAAATCATAGCATGTTTAGACTACAATGATATACTATTAGTTGTGTGCTTTCATACTCTACGGAAAATATAAAAATGTTTTATCTCATAATGCAGTTTTATAGTGCTTTTAAAACATGGTCTTGTTCCATCACATAATTTGGGGTAAGAAAGTAGTGTTGGGCCCAAGTGCCACGTCAACTTCGATCCTTTTTTATATAAAATTGGTGTGCATCTCAACCCATGTATGGCTACTTTTGGTGGTGATAGTTATTTTTCCAATTAAACGTGGGGAAGCATTCTTTTGATTTCCCAATGATTTTTTGTCAAAAAATAAATATATAAATATACATAATAAAATAATAATAAGTGGTAGAAGTAATAGAAATAATAATAATATGTTAATGGAAGTGTGATTTGTTGGTGAAGTGGGGATGTTATTTCCCCTACAAAGATTTCAATTTCCCCATTGGCATGTTCTCTCCCATGCCTTGGTTAATATTATGTATTAGTTACATATAATTATTATTCTAACCATTATGATTGCATACACACTAATCCTCTTATCCTTATGAATGTTTAAGATTGAGTAGCTTCGGAAGATATCCTTATTGTATTTGGCCAAGACAAACCCGAAATATTATTATTATATTATATTTGTTAATTAGGCCCTATTGTGCCTTGACAATTAAATGTAAATTAAAAGGGTAAAGTGACAGGTCGACCCAGACCTAATTTAGGGAGGCTAGACTACTATTTATAAAGGAGGCTAGTGCCTCACTTAAACACTCTCTCATAAGCTCTACAATCAAGAGAAAAAGTGTGCAAGTCTTGGAGGAGAAGCTACTGCAGCTAGGTGTGACATTGAGGAGGGTTTTGGTCTATCTCTTGGATACTACTTGGTTAAGTGGTGTGCTACTCTTTCCTAGTGAAGGGTTAGAGGAGGATATTCTGCTTTGTTAGTTCTCTCTTGGAAAGAAGCATTGTTCTTGGTTGGCTAATATATATTGAGGAAGTTTGTTGGGTTTTCTTCCTCTAGAGCATTTCCCAGGATAATCTTTGTGTCTATCTTGTTTCTGTGATTGCCTCTCTTTCAGTGATCTTATATATGCAGTTAATGTGCTAAATGATTGTAATAATAAAGAATAAATTTAACTCTTAGTTGCATAAGTAAAATATAAACATGGTATCATAGCAGGCCTAAAAGAGACCAACTCACAATTTATAAAGAAGTGGCTAGCCTCAGCACACCCTCTCCAAAATTCAGTTTTTAGTGTTGCAGCTGCTGGAGAATTAGGGTTTCTGCATAAACCCTAAGAGTGGTGTTTTTACCTTTTTTGGAGGACGTTGGTGAAACTAATATCACCTAGGAGCTTACCCTAGGATGGAGCATCTAGTCTCTAGATCATAATTTTGAAATTTGAAGTTTGAGAAATTAGGGTTTCCTCATAAAACCCTAAGTTGTAGTATCAATTGCAGTTGCGGTATCTGTTGAACTTGCAGTTGCAGTTGCAGTTGCAGTGTCAGTTCCTTCTTTCCAGTTCCTTCATGCCAGTTGGAGTGCCAGCACCAGTTACAGTGAAATTTTTTGTAAAGTGTTGGAACTGATTTTTATTGTCCTAGTGCACCTTACCCTAGAAAATGTCCAGCTAACTTTAAATTACAAGTTGAAGCACCTTTGAAGTTTTATAGGTTCAATATTGCTTTTCGTTGTTGTCAGATGATGACACTACCTGTCGATGTTGTCGGAGGTATGTTCTTACATATGTTTAAACTATATCATTATCTTAAGGGTATTTGCAGGAGAAGGGGTCTTTTTTCCAAATAACAATCGTAGATCCAGAGGATCTCAAATCCAGCACATTCAGAGGAACAATATACCCCAGGTTTGATTTTTTTATATGTCTCTATTTGTTATGGAATATTGTGATCTTACGAACATCTAAGTTGTATTTTGATATGATGAAGTTATGAATATGATACTAACCTTTGGTCAAAGTAGATTGATTAAAGTTGAATTATAGATTAGATTCTCTAACTCGGATTCTTTTCAAGTAAGCATATTATCTAGTACAGAGGACAAGTTGAAGAGAATATTTGTCATCTTGAGTGAAGGAGACTCAGAAGAAAAGAAACAACACTCATTCTTGAGGAAAAGAATCAAGGTTCCAGGTTTGATTGATTAAGTTGATAAGATTAAAATTTTCACATATCAAGTTTGATAACTGCCACATTACAAGTAAATACTATAGTTGTGATACCAATCCTTGAAAAGTTTTATTATTGAATACTTGGTAGCATGTGAGCACTATTGAGATAAATGCTTATTGTAATCTTTTACTAGATATAACTATCATCTCCTCTAGGAGAAAATTCTTGCTTTGTTTCCAGGTTACCATGACGAAATGATTGATCACAACACTAGAAGAGCGTTGCTCTCATTTCTTATTATTATATTTCTTACTTTTAACCCTTGTTTCAGGAATATCACAAGTGATAGTTGTGAAGGAGATATTGTGACAATTGTTCTCCCTATTGTTTTTATTATTATTATAAAGAGTATTATTCTTGTATATTGCTTCTCCCTTGTTGTTCTTGATCCGGGAAGGTCACGGGTGATAACGCTAAGGGAGATATAGTTACAGTTGAAGAAGGCAGCATATTGGGTGAGACATGGAGCACACTATCCAAGTTGTATACATGACCATATACATCCATGTACTGAAGAAGAAGAAGAAGAAGAAGAAGCTACTTTTGCTACATATTGAGACGGGTCATGATGAGCAGAAGGCTCCAAAGATGACAAAAAAACCCTCTAGTGAAGTTGATCACTCTTCAGATCATCAGGAAGAGTTAGTAGATCCAGAAGGGCCTACCCATAATCAATGCAATAACCAGGAAGAAACCAGCATCGTCCTGTGACACTTTGTAGGATGCAAAGCCATATCAGAGGGAGAAAATGGCTCCAAAGTTTATATAGACTCAGAGGGAGTCAAGCTTCAGAGGGAGCATGTAGACTCAGAGTGAGCCTGATCTTAGAGATGATCAGATGGGAAAAAGAGACATCTTCCAGGATTGATAGACAGATGCCATGAGTTGGGAAGACTAGATCATAGCTTCAAAGAAGTCTATGAGATGTGAATTCTCCTGGGAAGATTCCCTCGTTTCAGTGACAGAGGAGGAAGCTAGTCAGAAGGACTGGGATATAGATTTTGCCTTAAGACCAGAAGGGAAGTCAGTGGTGACTTCCAATATTGATCTAACATATCGAGCATGTTGCAGATAATAGTATAAATATGTACAAGCTTGAATTGTGTCCAGAGGATTCTCCCAACAAGAGGGAGAGGACTATGACGAGACACTTTCTCCAGTAATCAAAAGAAGTATATATACAACAACCATGATCCATTAAAAGAAGTCGGTGCAGTATGAGATTCAAAGGGAGCGAATGAATATGTTATCGTGATGGAGTAGAGGAGCTACTCTTAGAGTTCAGCGGCTACAGTGAGAATGGATCAGTCATTCTCGGTTTCAGAAAAATAAACTGCAAGTGTAGAGTCCCATTTCCATAGGGAACAAGTTGTAGAGAGAGTAGAGGACATACTCTCAGTTATCCAAAATGGATCCAGGAGCCAAGATGGGTCAAGGAAGGCCTAAAAATAAAAGTTATCATAATCTCTTCAAAACAAATGTGTGCATAGGCCTCATCGATACGAACCCCACGCAACTTGAACGGGCTCAAATGAACGTCATATGCGAAAGATATCGTGGTCTGTTCGTTTTGCCAAAAATGCAAAATTTTGATGACTGTATAGTCCATACAGTGCTAACGTACAAGACATACGGCTGTACATTGACATGGAAGGTACAGTGGCATGCTGACTGGGCAGACAGGTGGTCGAATCAGCGCTTTAAATGTGGCATTTACTTGGGAAAATGAATTGTTGGCACGTGGTAGTTTGTGGCCAAGTGGTATGGTGCCATGTGGCCCAATCTTGGGCTGCCACATGGCACCCCTCTATTGGTTGACGGTTTTCAAAATGGTATGGGCTCCCGTGGAGTCGAACCCGTGACCTCCGGTCTAGGCGGTGAGTGACTTGACAGGGTCGGGCTACCAGCCCGCCCACGGTATTGCTTGTAAACCATAGTGTAAAAGTTATATTTAAGCTTACCAAGTTGTATATTCGGTGGATATAAGGGTTGGGGCCTAGCCCCAGCCCCCGAAACAAATTCCATACGAACATACCACATGCACATACCCTTATTGTTTGGTGTGAGCGTTATAATTGGTTTAGCCCCAGCGCATACGATAAAACCCTACAATGTAACCTTTGGCGCGGGAACTCCAATGCATAGCCCTCGACGGATATAGCCTGATGTGTTTTCCATGTGATTGCTTCCATATGACCTACACTATATAGTTTGACACGTAAATGGGCTAGGGTCGGTCGGGCGGGCTAGCCCGCCGACCAAGATGCTTGACCAGGGGCCAGAGCTTACCACATGTTTTGGCGCATGGACGATTAGGACAGGGCCACATGGCCACACCTGCGACCAAGGGTCGAGAGATAAGGGCTAAGGGTCAGCGCCAGCCTAGCCCAGGGCCACATGGAGGCGGGCATCCGACTAGGGTCCCGCAAATAGGGGGTTGTGCCCTTATTATTTTCCAATAAGTGGGTTTTAAACTATATATCAAGATTTTTAATGGATTTTTAGCCAGTTTTGGAGATTTAGTCCATTTTTGGAAGATCTTGGGCCCTTTTTGAGGCCAGATCTTGGGGGGAAGTTGGGAGATTGTTTCCAACTTCAAGCTTATATAAACCAAAGGTTCTTGAATCCATGGAGAGGAGGTTCAGAACAGGGAAATGTTGAAGAATTGAAGAGCCAAAACCATTTTTATGCAGGGAAACCATTGAGGAGAGCATCTTTGCAGGCCATTTATGGGAGCTTCATTCATCCGTTTTCAGTGTCGTCGGTTTTGATGGGTTCTATAGATCTAGTAGAACATAGCCAGATTAGTTTGTAACCCATTCCAAATTTTGATGATGTACTTTTGAATCTTTGAAGAGAAATAAGAAATCCCATTTAGACAAAGGCCCGGAGATGTAGGCGAGATTGTCGAACTTCGTTATCAACTTTGTTGTTTATGGTTTGTTGTTTATTCATGCTTATTTCCAAATATGTATATTTATTTATGGATGCCATGTTTCTTCATTAATTCTTCCTCTTTCATAAAATTCCTAAATGGTAAAAGAACTCATGCAAAATAAGTCAACCATTGTCATTAAAAGATATTTTTCGAATCAAGTGGTATCAGAGCTAGTTGACAGTTGGTTTTTGAGTTTGCATGACTACCAGGAAAATGGAATCTACAGAAGGAATTTCTCAAGATGAGAAGGATATGCGAACTACTCCCTTTTCCATGGCAAAGATGGTGAAAGTGTTGTATGAAGATTACTTGGAACGAAAGAGATTGATTCAAGGGATATCTTCAAAGAATGAAAAAAACAAAAAAGAATTGAACGAATTGCCTTCTACACCGAATTCAGAAAACATCTCTGAGGTATGCAGTGGAAGTCATTCATCAATTTCGCATTGTTCCCATCAAGATGGTTCTTTTGGTGCATTTGAAAAACACACAAGAGGTATAGGTTTGAAATTACTAATCGAGATGGGTTATGAAGGAAAGGGCCTTGGAAATAAGGGTCAAGGTATCATTAATCCCATAGAGGTTGTGGAAAGACCTCGTTATTTAGGATTGGGATATGGTGAAGAGGAGATTGGAGAATGATCCAAAACATTGGAAGCAAGTGGTGCTTCAAATGACCAGCTTAAGTCATTGCAGGAACAATTCACAAAAGGTGATGGTGATAGTGAATGCAATGAATCTCCAAATAAAAGTGAATATAAGCAAGACAGGTATAATGGTCATCGTTGTTCCAAATCTATTTTTGAATATAAAAAGAATAATCATGTAATCCAGAACTTGTGTAATATGTATCCTTGTGCATTTTTTCATTCACCTAAGCATTGTGTGGCCAAGTGTTGGAAGAGACAATCTGTGTACAGGAAATTTATGTCGACTAGGAAGGAGACCCTACATAAAGACTCAACTCCACAACGGAAGAAAGAGAAGGGAAAACAAGTTTGGATGTCAAAAATCCACTGCACTTATTGCAACAAGGGTGGACATCAAAAGGATAAATGTTGGAAGCTTAATCTGGAGCTTCGTCCAAAGAAGGATAAAAGGATTGTGCATGTACTGTAATTTCCCCCACCTCTTGATGAAGAGGTCTGGAAAGACTTAGTGGTATAGGCATCCCCACTATACCATAGTCTCATGCAGCATGGGGAAAGGTCGGCTAACTCAATGTTATATTTTGAAGTTGACTTGGAAAAAGGTAAAAAGGGTAAAAAGTAACTCAATGAAGGAATAGAGCACTTGAGGTTGAGTTAGGAATTGAACCTAGGGGTTAAATTAACTCAACAGAGAAACAGAAAAGAGGTATAAAGGAAAGCCTAGGGCGCACCTCTCACTTCATCTTGGATATTATTGCATTTGGATATTGGGCTCTTGAGCACACAGTTTTGAGGGTTTTGAGAATACAAACCCTAGAGAACAACTCAGTGGTGAAAGATTCCACTCACCTTGTTCCAAGCTTGGTCTCGGGGATGAAATACTCCACCCACACCATTCTATAGTCTTCACAGGTACCATCATCGATCCAGGAGGGCGGTAGGTCGTACCCTTGGGGGTTTTCCAGCAAGGGCGCATCATTTCTTGGAGAGGAGTTCGATATAGCTTTGTGACAGGGTCTATTGACATTCCATCACCTGGGTATTATTTCCAGGGCCTTGATCATCAGATTTGGATCATTTTGGAAGGGTTACTCTTGCTAGATTATTATCTGGATCTTTGGGACGTTTTTGAGAGAAGGAGGGCGCAACTATGATTCATATCTACTTAGTTTGGAGGGGTTACACTTCAAATCTGATCTTGTGACTTCTCCTAGTGGCTTGTGGTGTCCTGATCTACTGTTCTATATAGTTTCAGTGTATTTGGAGGCTTCCTCCATCAGGGACGAAATATTGAGCTTGACAGTCTTCAAGAGGGTGCAACCCGGATTAGGGTTTCAGCAGTTTGGAGGGGTAAATCTTGGCATCTGGACTTGATACTTTAGGGAGGGATTCTACTGGTCCCGATCTATCTTTCTAGGAAGTTTGGTATTGTTTGGAGATCCTCTTCAGTTGGGATGAAACATTGGTCTTCTCAACTCTACAGCAGGACATGCCATGAGCTAGGGGGGTTTGGACTTGACCCTGGTTCTTCTTGTGTTGTTCTTAAGTGTATACCCAGCCTTTAAGAGGCTTGCATCTCTTATCTGGATTATTTTGTAGTGGCTTATCTATTATCTATTGGAGCCATCTAATGTTATTCCAGATCTGCATCCACTTTGTATCAGGTTCTTGCATCTCATAATAATAAAGGTCAGATCTATGTTATTTGGTTATATATCTTGTGTATTGGTTAGATATTTCTTTTGTATTGAGTATATCTTCAGATATGTGCTTAATAACTGAATATAACCCTAAGGCTGAACTTGAGAGGCCAACCTGCAAACACAAACAATCAAACAGTTAATCCAGTGCTCAATTAGTGTTCCAAGCAAAAAAAATTGGCTTGGAAACATTACAGTGGTATCAGAGCTTTGATCCTCCCATCCTGTGAGGATGCATGCAGAAATTCAGTGGCATTTATATTGGCAGAAGGAGGAATTAGACAGGTGAGGCAGAAGCCGATATGGAGGGTTCAAGTGAAGACAGTGAGCCACGGGGCTTGGGAATCTTAACACATGAATTTCGTAAATCCATAAACCAGACAGAGAGTACATTGGTCAACCACTTACAGGAAAACCAGGAGGAAAACCATAGGGGACAGTCTGAAATATCAGATACCTTGAGGAAGGTATATGAAAACCAAACAAGGATAGCAGAAATGTTGATGACAAAGAATCACAAGGGGAAAGGTACATAATCTTATGCCAACAAGGAAACTAGTGGATCTCATGCAGAGAAAATGTATCAGCGAGAACATATTCCATATCATCATTCTGAGGGAAGTTATGGAGGGGGAGCACCACAGGAACAGACATGTAGCAGGACTACTCCTAGGTCATACTTACTCTCATTCACAGATGAACCCACATAGCCCAACCACCTAGATGAGTTTGATGATCTTTTTGATCAATACTCTAGGGACTACAACTCAGTGAGCTTACCGGTGCAGAGGTAGATCACCCTAGATCAATTATGTGGACTAAAATTAAAAAACAAGCCCAGGTCATACCACAAGAGAAACTATGAGTTTGAGCGCAGGGCTAGGAAGATGGAGATTCCCTACTTTGATGGTTCGGCCAAGATGATTGCACAAGCATGGGTACAGAAACTAGACACTTACCTGCAACTTAACCCTATGAGGGAGATGGAGGCCATCAAGTTTTCCACCATGTACTTGGATGGAAAATATCATGATTGGTGGTATCATGGATTGACCACACTTGGCCATAATCAGATTGTGGCATACACATAGTTTACTCAGAGCTTCATTGACAGGTTTGACCAGGGGGATCTAGAGCTACATTTCAAGGAACTCACACAGCTCAGACAGACAGGGGCACCAGAGGTGTATATTGAGGAGTTCCAGAGGCTAGAAGTCATGGTGCAGGATGTGTCACAGTCCAGACTCATGATTCTCTTCACTGAGGGTTTGATGGAACCTTTGAAGGGTTGGGTTAAGGATTTTAATCCTACCAACCTGCAGGATGCTATCTGGAGAACAAGAGATCTAGGCCCAGCTGCAAAACCAAAATTTGTGCCTAGACCACATCTAAACACTGGAGGCAGAGACCAAAGACCTCCAATGAACCAAGGAGGAAGAGACCCAAGGGGTTTGGACAGAGAAAGAGGTAGGATGGATGAGAATACTAGAAGGGAACTGAGAAGGAAACAACTGTTGGATTACTGAGAGGGGGGGGTGAATCAGTAATAGAGGAATTTAGTCCCTTTTAACCATATAATC
>SNQJ01S0051787.1:24767-45941 GCA_010110895.2 Picea sitchensis
AAAAAAAAAATAACTACATAAATCACATTGCACATATAACCTAGCTCCAAGGCTCCAAAATTGAAACTTAAATCACTTTGCACATATAACCTAGCTCCAAGGCTCCAAAATTGAAACTTACATCACTTTGCACATATAACCTAGCTCCAATGCTCCAAAATTGAAACTGAATAAATGTAAATCTGTGAACCTTTCTTAATTTAAAAAAAATATATTATAAAAATCTAAATAAAAAAAAATTATAAAAATCTAAATCTTATAAATCTGTGAACCTTTCTTAATTTAAAAAAAATATATTATAAAAATCTAAATAAAAAAAATTATAAAAATCTAAATCTTATTTGATCTTAAATCACTCTAAACACTCATTACATCCAAAATTGAAATTGAATAAATGTAAACCTGTGAAAAAAAAATATTATAAAAATCTAAATAAAAAAAAATATTATAAAAATCTAAATCTTATTTGATCTTAAATCACTCTAAACACTCATTACATCCAAAATTGAAATTGAATAAATGTAAACCTGTGAACTTTTGAATAAATGTAAATCTGTGAACCTTATTTGATCTTAAATCGTTATAAACACTCATTACATCCAAAATTGAATATTGAATAAATGTAAACCTGTGAACTTTTGAATAAATGTAAATCTGTGAACCTTGTGAACCTTATTTGATCTTAAATCTTTGTTTAATTTTTTTTTTAAATAAATGCAAACCTTTGAATAAATGTAAATCTGTGAACCTTATTTGATCTTAAATCTTTGTTTAATTTTTTTTTAAATAAATGCAAACCTGTGAACCTTTGAATAAATGTAAATCTGTGAACCTTTGATCTTAAATCTTTGTTTAATTTTTTTTTAAATAAATGCAAACCTGTGAACCTTTGAATATTTTTTTTGAAAAAGCAAATTACAAAATCTTTGTTTAATTAAAAATAAATAAAAATTACTAAATCATTCTAAATCCATTTGATCTTAAATTTATCGAGCACAAAACGATCCAATCTTAATTCAGTAAATATGCAAAAAAAAATTACAAAATCAATCTAAATCTAATTTGATCTTAAATCATAAACAATCAAACTTAATTCAATAAGTACGAAAAAAAACAGATCTTAATTGTTAAATAAAAAAATAATAATCAAACCCTAATGCAGACCATTACTCAAGCTAAAACGAATGATTTGATCCTTCGAGATGACGAATGTTTCGATCCCTCTGTATCTGATCTCTGATCCCTCTAGATCAGATCCCTGTCAATATGAGGGAGTTAGAGAAATAAATCTCAAGTAACGGTGATGAATTGTTATCCAGAAATTCTATAAGATTAGATTATCGCTCTTTTACTATTAATGTAAGTGAATACCTGTAAACATACAACGGATTTCGTTGAAGAAAGGAAAGTTCTTAAACAGACAGAGCCCATCTAGAAAAGACGATTTGAATTTCCAAAACGAACAGACTTCGCTTATTACTCTCTCACTGTGAACATACTGTTTGACTTGTACATGCATTGCAGAACATGAACAACAAGCAAACACAGTTCCATGGGAATAAACAACCCGTATAGGACTACAGATAAACTTAATGTACGGGTTGAATGGCATTACAGGGAATTGATACATTGGCCTCTGACCTTTCCATTTCTGTATTAACCCATTTCTGAGCCATATCTACTGGCAAAAACTATCTGCAGAGAATAGAAATATTGGCCTCTGAGTTTTACATTTCTGTATTAAGCCATTTCTGAGCCAAATTTGACCCACGAAATATGATATTTTCACATAAAGTCTGAATCCAAAATCAAAATTACCAGTTTACAATGCTGATCAGATACCACACCACAATATGCACAACCCATGGATTGTACAGGTGGGCTACAATAACTGGTAAAATCCATTGCTATAAAAAAAACAAGTTGATATTTGCTTGCATATGCATTTTATAAAGCCAAGCTATCCTGAAAAATATAGACATCTTTTCCATGATTTTGTGGATCCAAATGGCTCTTCTTTTTCCTGCCAAAACAAATACATATCCTCTCAAAATACAGCCTACTTTGAAAGGCATCGAGCTCAGAGTTTCAGAATAATATTTGCTGAATCAAACCCTAACTCACATAGAATCAAACCCTAACTCACATAGAAACCCACCTCTTGAGAAGTTGTTGAGGATGACGGGAGAGAAAGCATCATTCAAAACTGTTGTTGAAGCCATAGATGCCCACAACAACTCCAAAGCCTGTCAAAATAACGGTTGTCACAGTAGATAAATTCTATACAATTCGCTAATACTCGATGATAAGAGGGGATATTATTTACCTTATCAGGACCGACTGTTACCGTTATTTCCTCCAATTCGCTCGGGTCTTTCACTTCCAGTTGATTCAAGAGAATAATTCTGGTAATGGTGGAAATTGGAAGGATATTCAAATCATCCGTAATTATAAATGTAACAGTCTCTTTCACGAACCCTGGAATCATTTGATCGGGATTCGTAGAAGAAGAAGAAAAAGATGAGGAGGGATGATCAAGAAAGTGCAACTGATTAGTTAATTCGTGTCCACAGACACATCTCTGCCCTGCTCGAGTGCTCAGTTGATGCTTGCTGTCGAAATCGCTATTAGCGTTGCCGCATGCATAGTAGATGGGAGGAATGGCATATTCGATCCGTGGTGAACCATTGTAACAGATGAACGATTTGTGGGGCTTCAGCCAAAAGGTTTTTTCGGTAGTCATATAGGTGGCATTCAGCTTGTCTACACTTTTGTACAGGTTACTGATGCTTGCCACTGACTTGGAGGACGTCGAGCCGTGTTCTCGCAGAAGTCTGATAACGCCACCTGTAGGTAGCAAAAGAAAGCCGAACAGGAGATCGACAAAGTCCTTTCCGGCCTCTGCATAGAGGACCCGTCGATTTCTTTTGTTTATAAAAAGCCTTACATCCATGCGGCAACTAGAACTGGTGCTGTCCTCTGCCATTGTAATACCCACTGCCTGAGTGATACCCTGCGAATAGACGGCCACATAGAACAAATCCAGAATCAGTGCTAATCCTCACTCTCTGCTTTGATTTTATATTTGTCCGTGTCGTAACAAATGTAGGTTGCCTCCTCGTTTTCCAATCCCGGTGAGAAAAGTGGCAGCGTCTCTGATTTCATTTCATATATCCCATGCTGTTACCAAAACATCTGTAGGCCTTAAAGTCGGTGAGAATCGAGGCATGCAGTAACGACACGAAACCCTAATTTAGTAAAGCTTCGTGGACGCGTGCAACTGGCGAAAAGACCCAATATTTGAAAAGCCCATCTAATAAACCATTCCCTAATTTTTACTACAGCAAAAAGTAAACCTTCTTTGACTTTAAAAATACCTATACACATATACTAGTACAACTTAATGGTACCTGCCTGTGGAACAATCAGCTGATCACTCTTCTTAATGTCTATGGACCATGCACACAGGAATTTTTTTAGGGATAAGGTGGCGTCAAGGGGAATACTCAACTATACAAATTTGATTGTTGTTGGGGATTTCAACTTAACTACAAAGGTCGGGGAAGTGTGGGGGCAACTCGGCCACACAGGACCACCTGGTTGGGTACTTCAATTCTCTTTTTCAAGCTCATGCTCTCATTGACTTCCCCCGGATAATTTAGTTCCCACTTGGCATAATGGTCGCTTTGGACGAGAGGCTATTTACAAGCAATGGATCGGATTCTTATCTCTGAAGACCTAACAACTTTTGATGGGAGGATCAAGACCTGGGTTGAATATCCCTATTTTTCTGACCATGCTCCAATACTCTTAGAACTAGACTTTCCACCCTTTTCAAAGGCATATCCTTTTAAACTGAATGTGTGCTGGCTGCAAGAGGCAGATTTCAATCAGATTGTTAAGGATGTGTGGACAAACCCACTATTTCAGACTGAGCTAGGGTTCCAACATCGCTTTGTTTGGAAATTGCAGACTCTAAAACATCGTATCAAACGATGGGCTATTAATCACAGGAAACAAAAACAGATTAGATTGCAAGAACTGGAGTCTGATATACACACTCTTCTACAAGCAGAGACACAGGATGGAGGATTTCGAGGCAAGAATATCAATTTAAAAGTCTTTGAAACCAAAAGGAACCAAATCCTCCTTGGGGAAGAAGCCCTGTGGAGACAAAGGAGCAGAGCACTCTGGATAAAATGCAGTGACCAAAACACAAAACATTTTCATCAATATGAAAGTTCTTGTCGAAATAAAAAACACATTTGGGAAATAAAGGATGATGTTGGGCTCTCACACACTCGACAACAAGCACTAAAGGCAGCTGCTACAAATCACTTCAAATCTTTTTATGGGGCGATTGAGCACAAAAATCTGCATGATCCAGTCTGGCCAGACTCTTCCCTTGTTCGGTCACAGTGGAGGAATCACAACACTTGGATAGCCCCTGTACCATACAGGAAATTAGGGATGCTCTAAACTCTTTCTTCAAAGACAAAAGTCTAGGCCCGGACGGTTGGACTGTGGAATTTTTCCTGCACTTCTTTGATTTAGTTGGGGCAGTCCTGCTAGAGCTAGTGGAAGATTCCAGGACCATAGGAAAAACGATCGGCGCACTGAATTCGACTTTCCTGACACTTATTCCAAAATAAAACAATCCAATTTCTTTTGGTGATTATAGACCGATCTCACTCTACAACATGTGCTACAAATTAATCACAAAAATCATTACAAATAGGATAAAGCCTATCCTCTCGAGGACCCTGTCGGGGAACTGCAAATAGGATCAAGCCTATCCTCTCAAGGACCCTTTTGGGAAAAAAACTGAGATTTTTAAAGGGAAGAGAGATTTTATATGCCATATGCACAACCTAGGAATGTTTGCATAGTATAAAGGAGAATAATTCCAAGGCACTTATCCTGAAATTGGATCTAAAAAAATCATTTGATTGTATTGACTGGGATTTTCTTCGGTTTGTCCTAACACAATCAGGTTTCAGCCGCCTCTCTATAAAGTGGATTATGAGTTATGTGACTACGACCAACTTTGTTGTCCTGGTAAATGAAGAAACCTCTCCCTTCTTTCATAGTGGTCGGGGATAGTGACAGGGTTGTCCACTCTCCCCATTATTGTTCATCATGGTCATGGAAGGCTTAATCTTTCTTCTCAAAAAAGGACTTGCAGAAAGAAATCTCACTGGGATAAAAGTGTCCAGGATCATCAAGATTTTACTCCTTTTTTTCGTTGATGATGGCTTAATCATGACCAACGATGCATTACAGGAAAAATAAAAGACATCTTGAAGACCTTCAATAGTGCCTTCGGCTTGTTAATAAATTGGACAAAGACAACTTTCCACTATGACGGTATACAAGAACACTCCTAGGTGCTTCTAAAAGATCTTTTTCCACATAACTTTGTTCATCTTGTTGAAGGTTTTAAGTACCTTGGTTATTATATCAAAGAAAATTCTTATAAGGTTACAGACTGGAATTGTCTTGTTGCAAGGGTGGAAAAAAGAATAGGTCACTCGTGTAATAGATGGTTCTCTTTAGGAAGTCGCCACACCCTCATTAAAGTTGTTCTAGAAGGACAGTTGGTTTACTGGATGACTCTTGCTGCTATACCATCTACAGTCTTGGACAAACTAAGGAAATTAACTTATAACTTTCTTTGGTCAAGCAGTTCATATTACACTCACCTACATCTGAGTAACTTGGAATCACTGGCCAAACCAAAGATTAAGGGAGGTTGGGGTATCTGGAATTTATTCCATTTTAACATAGCACTCGCTGTCAACTCCCTCTAGTGCGTCTTGACAAAAGATGGAATCTGGCACTCAGTTATAAAAGATAAATACCTCCCCCATTGTTTGGTGGCCACGTGGTTCAAGTCTGCTACAAACACAGTGAGATCGGCCTCTCAGATATGGAGGAATCTGGTAAAATCAGTAAATTGGATTACACATTGGATTTGTTGGAATCCAAGAGCTGGACACTCAGTTATCCTGGGCAAGGATTGTATTTTAGGAATGGATAAATCCTCCTACTTATCTCCACAATTGATTTCTCTCTTAAATACAAAGAACATCAGATATCTTTTTCAATCAAGGGGGATCCACAGACTTGGGATATTTGTTGACTGTTGGAAATCTAGTGATGAAATAGGACTACAAGCGGAACTTGCAGAGCAATGGGAAACATTTTGTATGGCGCTTACAAAAACTGATCTACAACTACAAGAAAAGGAGGATCAGCTCGTGTGGACAAGGGGTGACAAATCAGGCCTCTTATATGTCAAAAATGTATACACAACAATATCAAACACCCTCTGGCATAACAATATAGGTGGTTGGAGGAAATATATGTGGTCTTGGAACATTGCACATAAGATCAAATTATTCACTTGGCTCACTATCAAAAAAAAAAATCACACCTGGGATATCCTACAAAGGAAAAGCTAGGTAGGACCCAATATTTTCCATCTATGCTACATAGATGAAGAAACTGTGAAGCATATTTTTATAAAGTGTCCCTTCACCAGACAAGTATGGGTAAGTATCATCAATGAACAGAACTTAAATATTGTTTGGGATGGGCACACATTATCTGACTGCTATGATTCTTAGACTAAAAAGGAACGAAAACATCAAACTCTTCCAACACTGGTCTCTTGGTTCGTGTGGTTGGAAAGAAACAAAAAAAAATTTGACAATGGGAATCCGGCAACAAACACAGTTATATACAAAACACTAGGTATGCTCTCAAACTAGGCATCCATTTATCCGAAAAAAGTGGATTCCAAGAACAAAGCAAAGAAAAATTTCATGATGCACATTCTAGAGGGCTTGCCTACAGGATGGTTTGATGGTGTTGCACAGTCAAATGGCCTCCAGAGTGGAGCAGGGGGCTTGGTAAGCTTATCGTCAAATTCACTTTTCAGATGAACCTTCAATTGTGGCCCTCACACCAACACTAGGGATGAATTATTGGGCGCCTGGGCAACTCTTCATCTGGCATCTAGATTAAACATTGATGAACTTCAAATCTATGGTGATTCCATAATTTTTATAGATTGGATGAAAAACAAAGGAAAACTACAAGTCATCTCTCTTTTGGGCTGGCAGGACAGAATCAGAGAACTACAACCTCTCTTCAGGAAGCTCGGTTTTACCAATACATATTGAGAGTACAACAAAGAAGTAGATTCACTTTCAAAGGTTGCACTCCAAAAACCAGCTGGAAAACTCACCCACAACCATTGGGTGGATGGAAAAGAGGGCCCACCTATTGTTCTAAATCTATATTAGCTTTTACATTTTCAAATCCTATGTTGTCTATTCAGGCGCATTGATGGTAGATACTCTTTTGAATCAAAATTTTGCTTCAGAATAGGGACACACTGTAATCTGGATCTTGCACCTTGTACTACTCTTTTTGGGATATAGCTTATTGTCTCCTATAAGATTCTCACGCTTGTTCCTTTCACATTTGTTGGCTGAAAGAACATTGTTGGGCGATTTTTAGACTTTTTGACTGTGATGTATACTTGATAAGAGAACAAAATTATATTTTTAATATAACAAAGAAATGTTTCTGCTGGAAAATTAAAATGATGGTTCATATGCTATTACAACTATGGTTCATATATTATATAAGTGGTTAAAACTAATAACCGTGATCTACATTTATTTGTGGATTAGTAGATTTGTGAATTAAAATATCCATATAATTAATAATGAAATATCTATGATATTTTAACATAGTTGACCATTTGCCAAGGTTGACTATTGTTCACCATATGTTCCACCATAGTTGACTTTGGTAAAAAATACATAGCATTCTATCATGTATATTATATATATCCTTTTAATTAACTCATGGTAGAGTGTTTTTAACCTTGAGTTACTTAATTTTTCATGTTAGAGTATAAAAAATTTATCTAATTTTTTTTTTTTTGACAAACTCAAGGTTAAGAAAAGATCCTCGCCACATTTAGCTCAAAGAAATAACCATGGTTACAAATATTAATAGAAATACATATAAATTTTATTGGAATGACATAAAGCATTTTTTTTTCATTTTTCATATAAGAGAGAGAAGTCAAAAGTGGTCATCCTCCTTGATTTGATTTCCCTTACATAAATATTTTGATGGAGCATCATCATCGATCATCGATATGAAGATTTCTTGTGTGATATTTGGAAAATTCATAAGGAATTCATCGACAAAAGCACACGAGATGAAAATATCAATCAAAATGAAAAAATAAAACCGAAGTAAGGGTTTTCTGTAATGGAACTAAGGCCCTCTCTACTAACAAACCACTTCATTCCAATGTGTGAGCTCTATTACACCAACATATTGGAGAATGAAGAGTTTCAATATGCGAGTTTCTCTATCTGTATGGGAACAAGAACTTGTATTTTCAAAGGGTTTCATAATCCTTTGGAGCTTCTTTAATTTCTTGTAAATCTACATCTCATCATGTGCACCAAAATATTGAGGTTTAAGCACCAGTGTATCCTCCTAGTTTCTTCAATATTTTGGGAAGAGGTTTTAGCATCAGAGTCTTTTATCCTTTTCTCTGCATAGCTAATTTACTTGTTTCTCATTATCTATAGATAATTTCATCAACATTCATAGATCACCAACCTCATGGATCCTTGGACTACCAACCTTGCTAAGAATCCAAATATCTAAGGTGTTCTTTCAAGGATGGGGAAAATGAGTGAATATATTCTTTTGTGGTTCAATGGTGGCCTTCTTTTAGGTTTTTCTAAGGAGGGATCAGAGGGTTTGGGCATCTCATTGATTTGAAATGTGCATCTTGGGAAGGTAGCTTAGAAGTAGTGTGACCAACTTAGATGCAATACTACAATGGAAAATATAGGCATCATAATGATAATAAAATGTGTAGGGAAGGTGGTTTAGAGGTAGTGTGACCAAAGATAAAATGGATTAGAGGAAATGAAACCAAAGAGAGAGAAATCACCATGAAGTGAAAAATGCATGGTGGTTAAAAAGAAAGAAGAATTTTTGGTTGCTTGTGTGTAGGGTGGCCAGTGGTTTTAAAATTAAAGGCTTGCTCATCTCTATAATCCAGTGTGTTTTCATCATATCTAGATCGATCGACATGGATGTTGGTTTAAACCTACTCTTTACCTACTAGAATGGCTTGAAAATAACAACATGTCCCTCCTCTACTCATGTTAGGGAATGGTTAGTAGAGAGAGCCAACTAAGACAATCAAATAATTGAAAATTTTGTAACTATTATCCTTGTGAGTTTTGTTATGATTATTTTAAATTTTGGGGGGGGAAATTCTAGTTTTGTTACAGTATGGCTTTAACATATACCTTCATTATTTGGTAGCTTATGTGTAGGGAAACAGAAGGTGCAAGTCAGTTGAGGGTTTTAAAATCTAAAATAATCAATTCATTGCAAAAATTAGTAAGTTGGTATCCTCATGAGTTTGCTTATCATTTCTCAATTTTTTGGGGGTGTATAATTTTGGTTACAATATGGATTTAACATATAATTGTTTTTCGTAGTTTGTGTCAAGGGTGGCTAAGGGTTTAAATATCTAAGACTATTAATTCATTACAAAAACTTTTAAGCTATTATCCTTGTGATTTTTGTCATCGAGACTTCTAATTTTTGTGGGGCACAATTTTAGTTATAATATGGTTTTGAAACACGCCTTCAATATATATGAATCATATACAATAAAAAATGTAACCTATAACTCAATAATCCATAACCCAATAAGAAACATTTTTTTATAGCAAAGATTGTAAGCCGCAGAGTAATCTATTGGACATAAATAATGAAAACTATTTTTGATGCTTTAATAATGAAATGTTTATCACAAATTTGTTCATAGATCTCTTTGCTTCCATTATTTGTACTCTGACATAAATATCTATGAATCATATACAATAAACAATGTAACCTATAAATCAATAATCTATAACCCAAAAAGAAACATTTTTTATAACAAAGATTGTAAACCACCGATTAATCTATTACATAAATAATGAAAACTTATTTTGATACTTTAATAATGAAATGTTTATCATAAATTTGTTCATAGATCTCTTTGCTTCTATTTTTTGTACTCTGAACTTTTGATGCATCCTTTTTTTATTTAAAGCCGCAGAGTAATTGGACATAAATAATGAAACCTACTTTTGATGCTTTAATAATGAAACGTTTATCACAAATTTGTTCATAGATCTCTTTGCTTTCATTATTTGTACTCTGACATAAATATATATGAATCATATACAATAAACAATGTAACCTATAAATCAATAATCTATAACCCAAAAAGAAACATTTTTATAACAAAGATTGCAAGCCACAGATTAATCTATTGAACATAAATAATGAAAACTCCTTTTGATGTTTTAATAATGAAATGTTTATCACAAATTTGTTCATAGATCTCTTTGCTTCTATTTTTTGTACTCTAAACTTTCTTTTGATGCATTCTTGTTTTATTTTAATTTCTGACACTACTAGTTTTCATTCTTCCCCTTTCCCTCAAATCATTTGAAATTAGTTAACATTTCCCTCTTTCTTATGTTTTTGCTCGACTTTCTAGTATATGATAATTTTAGGTTTCAACATATTTTATTTCCCCAATTCATATTGGTTTTATTTCCCAAGAGATCATTTCTTTAATGGGTAGGAAAATATAAATAAATAGACGCGAAAGGCCCCTTATTGACCCTATATGGTGCATCTTATTATGATTTGTCTTCTCCCTGATGACTAATATTTTCATCTTAATACTGATTAGACAAGTGCTTGTCACATTGATTTTAATCTTAATAATGATTAGACAAGTGCTTGTCACATTGGAATCTTGTCAAGACATCACTTCTCTAGTATTGCTAGGACACAAAAATTGGAAAAAGATTCTAACTTTGAGGAATTATTAGACAAATTAATATAGAGTTGCATCAATTTCACAATGGCTACCCAAACATGCCACTAGTCACAATTTGAAAGTTGAAGGGAACAATTTGTTGGCATATAACCCTATGAGGATCTAGTGTTAAATAACAATAAATGAGCTAATGTTATCTAGATTTTCTCTAGACTTAAATTAATAAGATTTTGTATGCATTAGAAAACTAGATCTCTTTCAAATTTGCATGCATCATTCACTTGATTTTTGACATGTTTTATTTATGTACAATGATGTTATCCTAGTTTGACATCGCTTTATGTAATGTGTAATGATAAAATGCAACATTTCATGCAATGTGTACGTGTTCTCGCTTTGTTAATGGATAGTGCACAATGTAAATCATTACCACATATGAAGTTGTGGTACCATAGGCTCACTCTTGCAAGCCAATATGKTGCACAAGTATAAGGAAAAGGAAAATTTTCCACATATGTTTAAAAATGAGATCTTTGTGATGGAGATTGGGAAAAAAACCAAGATAGGATTTTTCAGGCTTGATGTTGGAAAAAAATCACAAACACCATCTAGTGTTGCAGTCCYAAAGGATAGTTCCTTGATTAGTGGTAATTCCAGTGAGAAAATACAAAATGATGGGCCTAAATCCAGTGAAAAAATACAAAATGATGGGCCTAAACCATATCTACTTAAAACTTGTTCAACTATGTATTTTGTTAGTGACACAGTTTCATATTTTGATACTCTTTCTCTTCTCAATGAAGGAAAAGATGGTTCAAAAGAAATTATTATATGCAAAATTGTTGATGAGTATCACACATGTAACCTACAATTGACATCCTTAGACCCTTTTGTTGATAATCCAACCCATTGCATTGTTGGTACAAATGACTCGCATATTAAGAGTATGAGTAATGTTATTCATATGTGTATGGTCTACACAAAGGAAGATGGAAGACTTTCATTACACCATCCCTCATTAAGTGAACTAAAATTACAACTAGGTTTGAATGGTTCAACTATATTACAAGAAATGGTTTCTTTAGCATGTACTATACCTAGGTATTATATTGGATCTAACTTGGATGTGACTCATTTATTAAGAGATTGGTGTTTTGGTAAGACTCATGGGAAAAAAATCATTCATTTGGATGGGTTAGTTGTACCTACCACAAATTCAATTGATTTAATTATCAAGTTAGGTAACCGTGTCTAAATTTAATATGAAAATGTGGTTGATTTGTCTAAAGATGAATCGTTATGTATTCCATACTTGTAGAAGTGTTGGACTTCCTAAAGGATGTTTCATATGGAAAAACATTTTTCTGGGTTAAAATACTTGATCTTCTTGACAATATCATTGCTTGGGGCTACCAAGTTCTCGAATGTATGGATTTGCATCCACGCGAGGTTTTTTACACACAAGAAGCATTCTTGATATCATTGATGGTATCTACACACACACACACACACACATGCTCTTGAATTATCAGTTGATATATATGAAAATGATATTATTAATGTATGTTATTAATTGTTAAGGTATGTTCTTAATTCTTAATATATCATGTTAATTGCATTGTTATAGGCGTTGTCGATGTTTTATTTATGGAGAGATCTATTAGAAGGTGGTTCCCAACCACTTGATTGGGAGAATGATTCTTCTATCTTTTTCTTTCCACAAAGGATGGAAATCATACTATTTTCCATCTTCTTGCAACAAAATGTGATAATGAAGTTGTTGTTGCTAGATTATCATCCTCTAGAGAATATGGGTAGCCCAAGAATGCATTAATTTCATTTCTCATCATTTTGCAACCACATTGAGAACATAATCACATTATTCAACTTATTTCATACAAAGTTTACAATCACTTGAAATCTCAAAACACAATACGTGCAGTGAGTCTTATGTTGAGACTCCATGTTCATATTAGAGTTTCATGGTGACATTTGAACTTATTTCAATGCACTCAATGCCTCATGGGATTGTGAGGAATAATTCATTAGAGTTCATAATTGAAGGATATGAAAATCTCAAGGAAGTTGTTTTTTATACATGGATAATTTTTCCTGATAAATTTCAACCAACCTTAGATTCCAATCAGTAGTCACATCCTCCTCGAAAATGGAAAGTGTGGAAAACATTAATATTTCGTTATTTGGATAAAATCCATCAATCTTGTGTGTTTATACACTTTCTTGGAATACACACCAATGGGATCCTACATATCACTTTTATCGATCAGGAATGAGGACAAAAGCACCTTATTTGGAGGTGTAAAGAACATTTCTTTGTGGAAATATCATTTTCATCATAATTGATGCATTCTTATTTCACGAAGATGACAAACATTTTAAATATTCAAATCTCTAGTTTTATGTGTATTTAAACATTTCAGTCCTCATAAGGGATCATTTTTAATATTTCTAGTGGTATTATTGGTTTCAACTTCTATCTTTCTGTGGTTGCAACTATTTCATACTACATTATGAATGTAATGACAAACGATCTCATACTCCAACTCTAAGAGTATTAATAAATTTCCATGTGTTTTCAATAAATTCTCCAATTAAAGGTGAAGAATCTATGATGTCCCCATTTTTGTATTTTCCTGCTTTGCAGTTGGAGGTGACCTTCGGGGTTTATGCCAGCCTGAACAGAGGGTTAAATGGAGGTTAACACTTGTCTTGAAGGGTTTGAGGGAATTATGTGAGGCCCATCCTATACCATTTACCATATTTCATCATCAAGATCATTTCCACACAATTTTCTCTTGGTTCTATGTCATTCCGACGATTTATGTATTTTTAGGTTATCACTGAGTTTACTTTAATTAAATACACTGAAGGTATTATTTCGATCATATTATCTGAGGGGATACCTTCATGTAATAGCTCGTTTGGATTGGGGCGAAGATATCTAAAGGTTGGAATGATGACAAAGGGACTCTGGAGTCTGAGAATGACTTAAAAAACAATTATTCACTTTCTTTCATTAAAAAGAGTTATAAAAAGGGGTGTTTAAGTGAATTAAAGTTTATAAAAGTCACTTTACTTTATTAAAATGGTAAAAGGCTTGGAAAAAGAGACATCTAGGAGATAAAAGGGAAATAAGGGTGCTTTCTCTCATTATGCATTTGTTATTTTCTAAAAACAAATTGAGAGAGCTCTTGTGGCTTGACTCTTGGGATGAAAAACCCTAGACGATATTGGAAGATTGGTTTCGGTGGTGAAAGCATCCACCCTAGTTGTTCATAAGGAGGAGAGAATTCATATTTCTATATTGTCCTTTATTGTGGTCAAGTATTTCATCTTTGTTGGCTGAGTTCTTCATTGTTGGGGTCGATTTTTAGTGAATAAAGCAATTTTGGAAGTCGTGACTACATTCCTAGTGTTGGGAGGATGAATACTTCACATTGGTTTCTAAGTTTGTTAATGGGAATAAGTTATTGGCTCGTTGGTTGAGTTCCCACAAGGCTGGGTGCATTTTCCTAGAGTCTAGGAAGCAAACATCTATTGTTGGTTGAACCATTTGAACTATTGGATGAATACATGGTTTAAGGGCCATGTTCACTCCTATTGTGGCCAATATCTCTCACTATTTGGAAACATGACCATTGTGGGTCAAATATGAGGTACTAGGGGTGAAATCCAAGATGTTATCCAAGTTTGTTGAAGCCAGGGTCGAGTTGGCTGAAAAAGAGGTGGAATATCTTGTACAGGGGGTCGCCTCCATATATATATGTTGTCATAACTATGGGGAGAGGGTTTTCTTTTGTAAAAGGTGTTGAAACAAGATTGTTTCACCTAAAGTTATCCTTAACTTTGTATTTATCAAGCAACCTAAAACAATATAAATAAGTCAAGTTCCTTATCATTCACTATTTCATTGGTAGATTTGTTATGCTTCAACTGTCATAAATTCATTAATGCCATAGCATTTTGGATTCATAAATTGGTGTTGTTATAAATATCAATAGAGATTAGAAATACTCTTGCATACCTATCTAGTTATTCCTTGATTGTTGTACATCTCATCAATTTTCAAGAAGCTCCTCTATTAATAAACTGGTCGAGATTATCTTATTTGTTTGTTATTATAGTCATTATGTTAGTGAAGAAATGTATCATTGTTGTAATATAAAATCAATACAATAAGTTATTGGAATATATATTGTGTATTGTTTTGTTCTACTATAAAAACAACTCAACATTACCAAGTTGTTAAATAAGGCTTACTTGTACTCAAATTGTTTGACAAAATGTCCCAATCAACAAAACTGTGTTAAATTGGGAAAAAAAATAGTTGGCACATTACAGTGGTATCAAAGATGGATATATTTCCATATTGAGGGGGAAACAATGAGGATATATTTCATATTGCATCATTAAGTGATGAGAACTTAAATTTCAGCTGTGGTTGATGGAATCAAGGATGTTGACCAATGAGGAACTTGGGGAAAAAAGTTTTCCACTAATGTTGGAATATCAAAAGAATATGGTAATATTGTTAGGGAACCATGTGTGGAAGGAGCCACACTTATCATCTGGGAAGAAGGGGAAAAGTTCCAAATCTATAAAGGTTGAGGAAGCCAAAAATTTACTTCATGATGAGGGATGCGAACTTGTTGGAGGTTCATTTTGTTAACACTCTGTAAATTTTGTCTGGATGATAGACAAATGACAAAGGTAACTATTTCAACCAACTTTAGAGATGGGCACTAGCCTACTCAAATCAGAGAGGGATCTCTCATGTCACTTGATATATCTTTGGAAATCAATGGCTAGATTTGGTTTGTTTTTTGGGGTTTTTATAAATTTGTTGGCTAAGAAGGGGAGGGCCACTTAGGGATATGGAGTCAAAATCCTGAAAGTGAATGAAAACAATGATTGGTCAGTAGAACTTTCTATAGAATAAAGGATAAATGAGGCAATGAATCTGAGCTGCAAATTGAGTTTAAGCGAAGTGTGGGAAGAAGGAGAAAACAAATAGCTGCATTAGAGAATTACTGAAAAGAATTCTGAATTAGTGAAGAAGAAACACACACAGTTTAAACTGCTTAAGCCGAGAGCATCATAAAATGAATTTTGAGCTTTTTAACTCTCCAATTTAAATAGAAGAAAGTGCAAATGGAATTAAAGAACACAGGAAATACATACAATGAAAAGAGACAAAACTCATATCACCACCATTAGAATCTTTTCGTGGAGAATTCAAAGAAAGCTTCTACTTATATACTCAGTTTAGTTCCAGAAAATTACAAAGTCCTCCTGCTATGAGGCCAGGCCCCTCTCCGGTAAATCCAACCATTCATTTATCTTTGTATTAGTATATATAGATAAATTACATCCTGGATTTAAAACGAATGATCTTCCCCAAAATACCAAAAATAGAAATCAATTACAGAGAAGGAGTAATGCACAACAATTGTACTCCTATTTACTAGGGGGCATTATAATCAAAACTGACATATTTGGGATTTTCGATTTGAACACCACATGTCTATATCATTACAAAATTCTCTTAAACATAATTAATTTAGCTAGAAAACTATTTTAGATTAACAATTTCTTCTTTTAAGTTGTCAAACCAAGAAGGTTGGTTTTCTCCAACACTTTCAACCACCTCAGATTTAACCTCTGTCTTCTGTTGATTTCTTCTTTTCCTCTTGAAAACTTGCGGGTGGTGCTTGTCTGTGTATCCGTTGATGATTAAATCCTTTATGATGGGATTTAATTTGACCTCTTTATCTGCTCTTGGCTCCTTTGTAGGCTTCGTGTGAAACTTCGTTGGTAGTATTCATGCGGCAAGCTTCTCCTTTTTCTTCACTGATAAATTTGTCATATTATTTGAATATCCTGGTTCACTGGAAACCACTTGGTTTGTCTTATCCGTTCTCTCTAGTTTTCAGAAAGAATGAGTTTATCTCCCTTAGCTACACATGAATTGCAAATACGATTTGGTTTGTGATTACCCCATTTAGGAATGAAACGTACATCGCCCAAAACAGAGTAATATCATCCATGATTTGAATGACATTCGTCATTGAGTGCCAATCATAGGTTATTGATGAAAGTACTAGCAAGGAAAACTGCTTATCACACTCAACTATCAATTTCAAATGATGAGATTTTTGGATGAGTCTTTTGGCGGCGTTCACCCGGCATCACATGGATGGAAAGTACCCAAACAACTGTCTTGAGGCGATTTAACTGGCCGCCAACTTTCCTTTTCCTCATACGATCTTTGGATTGGACACCTTCAATGATATCTTGACACATGAAATCAGGGTGGGCTTGGGTGGTTTCAGGCTTACCCACTCTTCCCCCCTATATGTATCTGGTGGCACCACATATCCTTGGAACAAAACCATGGTATTTTTATTGGCCCGCCTCCAAGAGATTAACCTACGCACTATTTATCCACCTGATATGTCCTACGAACGTCAATCAACAACACCCACGATCTGTGACCCGTCAGTCCCATCGACTTTGCCTTTCCGCTATATTTAGCCCCACCTGCTAGATATGCCATCGTCCACTAGTTTATCACTCCTCCATACCGACTTAGCCTCCTACTAAGTCCCAAGGCTGGGATCCTATGTGAAAATGTTTACAGTGATAACACATTCATCTATTCATGTTGAAGATGTATGTAATAAAGATGACTAGACACTTAATACACCCTGATATTTGTCTAATAAGGATAAAGACACCTTCTCAAAGGATGAAGATGTGGGTAGTAACTATGGTGAAAGTTCCCAATCAGCAGGTGTTGAGGCTTCAACATCTTATCCTATTTATGATGATGTGGGTGTGAAACTAACACCTAACTATGACGTGGATTCAATGCCTTATCCTATTTATGACATTTATGATGATGCAGGCATGATTGTACTAGAATATGACAAAGTTTGGGTACTTAAAAGGTTTCCATGGGATTTTGATCTTTCTTATCAGGAGCCATGTGTGGAGGATGGAAAATAAGAGGTTGATTTGGTGGATGAAAACAAATCAGAGAATCCAATTAGTGATATCCCATACCACTTGGATAAAATTGAATGAACTCCCTTAGCATTGTGTGACTTGGAGGATCAATTATTGGTCACAGAGGAGAAAATTGTACAAGTGTTGACAAGGGTAGATGGTGCTCATAAGTTCATCGAAGGTCTTATGTGGAAATCTCATATGGAAGAGACACAAAAAGGAGTTGCAAGTGGAGTCACTAGTGCTCATTTGCACATAATCTAAGAAGCACTAGAGCAGATGAAATCAAAGTACTTAGATTTTTTCATGGATAGGTACCTTGCTCTCAAGTTCCTTGAATAGAAGGAAATGGAGGTTGAGGATCTTTGTTACCAGTTGAGTTTGGAACTCTCCTCGTCACTTACAAAAAATACTCAATCAACTTTGGCAACCATGACACATGAGGGTGTGAGTGGCACCCATGATTTGAGGAAGGATCCTCTTGTGACGATCCCGCATAAGGAGCATTCATAGTTGCAAGTTCTTGAGGAGAGGCATGAAACAGAGGGTTTTGAATATACTCATATTTTTCATTGTGGGGATCATGAGTCATTTATTATGGAGAGCCTGGTAAAGGCTCAAGGATTAGCTACGAAGGAGATAATTGAGCACATTCCTTGTGGATCATCCCATAAGGAAATATATGCATCCATGGATTGGGTGGACATATATATGAAAAACATGGGAACACTCTGGGATTACAGTGTTTGACATCTCAGCAACCAATACAGATGAGATGGATAATATTATCCTTTCAGAGTTTACTGTTGGGGTGCATAGAATTGGTTTCTTGGAGGAGAGGTATTCTGAGTAGTCAAACGAGTTTCTACAACTTAGGATTTCTTATCTTATCAGAGGCAGTCAAGTGGGTTCTTTTGTTATCACCTTGCAGATCATCGCTATGGGTAGAGGGTGCTTCACATATTATAGGTTAGTTTGGGACCCTGGTGACTTTACCACTTACATGAAAATATGAGAGAGGTTCACATGGAGGTACTTTGCATATGTTGTGTTGAGACATATGGGGGAGTGTACGACTTGTCAACAGAGTAGGTTGAGGAAAACTCATACAGTAGGGTTGATGCAGTCTTTGTTGATATTTTGATGTAACTACGGAATATATTCTTTTGTATTTGTATTGGTCAAACCTTGAGAAGGTTATTGTAATCTTATTGTATAAATCGACTCAAAAGAAATTATGATTTTATTGTTATCCTTATTGTAAAATTCAAAACAACCCCTCTTAGGGTTTCATCTTTTCAGGAGTCAAGTTATGTGTATAAATAGAGGTAGAGTTCATCTCATTTGTATACACACACAATTCGCCTTCTATTGTGTATTTGGAGCATAACAAAGGAGGTATAGCGCAAGAGGTTTTGGTTTATTGGTCTTTGGTATCTTGGTCTCAGTCTATTTGTGGAGAACTATAACATGACATTATACAGGTTGAAGGAATATATACTAAAGAATTAGTTGTTGGGTTTTCTCCCCCACAAGGGTTTCCCAGGATATATCTTGTGTTTTGGGATTGTTTATCTTTTAGTGATCCTATTACATGCAATTGTTAATTAATGCTAAAGAAGATAACTGTAACTTTTAAAATTATAACAATGTTTTCCCATTTCATGGCCAATGTGGGAGGGCATGTTGTTAGATTACATCACATGTTTACCAAGGGTGCAGAGCACATATTGCATGTGTGTAGGGATTGACTAGTTAGCGGAGTTCACACATTCCCCGACGATCTCTTCAGAGTATGGGGAAGCACAACTGATAAAGTCATGTAGTGGAGAGATGTTTAGAGTCCATGACCAGCCCAAAGTTATTACCAGTGATGAGTATGGCAGTGGATTTGTAGGTCGTGACTTCATCTGGAGGTCTATGCAGACTATTATTCATGGTAGTAGGTCCAGCACTTACAGGTATTTCGGCTTGGAATTATAGGAGAGGAGGATACCAACGGGGCATGATGGTTAGAAAGTTATGATCATAGTAGCACAGTGTCGGCATGGTGGATCCTTTCAGATATTAGCTTGGGACCCTAGGATATCGGTATTAGTTAGTTCAACGACTGACACAGAGATAGGTGTTGGATTACTGAGAGGGGGGGTGAATCAATAATAGAGCAATTAAATCCTTTTTCACCAAAAATGCAAGTTTTATATCAATGTAGCATTATCATCCAATAGTTACAGAGTAAATAAACAATGAACAAATGATCAATCACACACATACACAGTACACCAGTTTTTTTACGTGGAAACCCAAAGCGATAGAAAACCACATAATGTTTTTTTCTTATATGTCTTGAAGAATTACATTCATTGGAAGCACCAACATCCTTTTTTTTCCAGTTGCAACTGGAAGGAGGCTCCAACCCCCTAGATTTTTCAGGCTACTACCTGAGGGAAGCTCCAACTCCCCAATTCGCTGGCTACAACCAGAAGGAGGCTACAACCCCCTATGTTCTTCAACTACAACCAGAAGGTGGCTACAACCACATGTCCTTGCCCCGTCCAACCGTCCTAAAGTAGAAGTAGAATGATGGAACCATTGTCACACTATCACTGTGAGATATACCACTGTACAGTTGCATCAATATCTACCACTGACCTGCAGCCAACTTGTACAAATTCCATGTAATCAATATGTACGTGACTTGTTGATGCAGGAGCATCGTAAGTAGTCAAGCGAGCGTGAAGGCAAAAGACAGTTGGAAAGCACAACACGCATTTTTCACGTTTTGAAATATTTTGAAAGTTGAAGGGAGCAGATATAAATGTAATAGATAGAAGCGTATTTTCATTTATGTCTGGCTATTGAAAATAGATCGTGAGCGATTTTCTCTCATCTATCAATGTAAAAGGAATTTAAGCCCAGTTAATGAAAGTAGATAGGTTTGAATTAATAGATTAGACAGTTTAGAGAGTAGGAGGGAAACCGGATATAGGCACCCTCACCATTGTATCATTGTAGGGAGTTGTATCATTAGCATAGAAGATAAGGAGAGAGTTGTAGCAGAGAGTTGTAGAGAAGAACCCATGTACATGAGTTTTGAATTAATATATGAAGCTTTGAATCAGATTTCATGGTGTTATGATGTTTTCTGTTTATACATGGTGAATGGTATGTTTACAGTTGTTTATTCTCTCTGGTTATGCATTTTCTTTAATACTGTGTGTATGTATGATTTCATGTTGAATGTTTGA
>SNQJ01S0051787.1:51251-70769 GCA_010110895.2 Picea sitchensis
TTAGATTTTGGTTGACCATGATTCCTTCATTTGAGTACTTCTGCATAACTCTTTCTATTTTCTTCATTCTTCTTTTCTAGCAACCTAGAGTGATTCTCTTCATTCTCTATAACTGATGTGGATATTTATGTCTCTTCAAAGTTCTTGTTGAGCTTGACGATTTTACTTCTCAATGTGACAACTTCTTCTTCAATCTTCTCAACCTCTTCTTTTTTCTTCATTATCTGAGACTTCATGACTTCTTTGGTTCTTTTCGCTTCTTCAAGATGATTTTTTAATGTGATTATTTCTTCTTCAAGTCCTTTCTCTTCTTGACCAAACTCTACCTCAAGCTGGTTTAGATCGTTAGTTCTTTCCTTAGGATGATCTGTTAATATGTTCTCTCTCATTTCTGCTTCTTCCTTCTGTGTTTCCATGTTGGCTTCCAAATACGTCTTTTGATATTCAAGATTTTCTTCGATCTTTCTGGATTCTTCTAGATGAGTTCTTAAGTTCTCGATGACATGTTGGGCTTCTTCAAAAATCTAAACACTTTCCTTTTGTTTCATCAATTATTTCTTGAGTGACTTGTTTTTTTCTCTTAGTTCATCTAAAGAACTAATCAATTCTCTGGTGATTATGTACTCTTCATCTTCTGAATCTATTTGACATGGTGAACATAATTCTTCTCGATCTGTATCTGCATATTCTTTGTCATTTTCTGAATCCATGATGGGTGAATAATATATGTCATGTAGCTTATCCAAAAGTTCTTTGGCTAATGAAAAATTACCAACCTTTTCTCTTACTGAATTAGGTAATCCTTCCCTGATGAAATCCATTGCTATTTTGTTATTCTTCTTCAATTCCTTATTGGCTGCAGTCTTTGCGATTTTTGAACTATCATATCCTGTAACAATTGATAGCCAAATATAATGTCCCTGTTCCTGTAAAAATACTTTCATCCTTTTACTCCACATCTCATACTTAAAACCATTCTGACCATTAAACATTGGTACTCCATTCTCAGAATAATCCATGATCTCTTTCTAGTGGTGAAACTGTTTCCTAAAGGAACCAGCTCTGATACCAATTGTTGGATTACTAAGAGGGGGGGTGAATCGATAATAGAGAAATTAAATCCTTTTTCACCAAAAATGAAAGTGTTATATCAATGTATCATTATCATCCAATAGTTACAAAGTAAATAAACAATGAACAAATGATAAATCACACACATACAYAGTACACCAATGTTTTTAGGTGGAAACCCAAAGCGAGAGTAAACCACATAATGTTTTATCTTATATGTCTTGAAGAATTTCATTCATCGGAAGAACCAACTTCCTTTGTTTTCCATCTACAACTAGAAGGAGGCTCCAACCCCCTATATTTTTCAAGCTACTATCTGAGGGAAGATTCAACTCCCCAACTCTCTGGCTACAACTAAAAGGAGGCTACAACCCCCTATGTTCTTCAGCTACAACTAGAAGGTGGCTACAACCACTTGTCCTTGCCCTGTCCAATCACCCTGAAGTACAAGTAGAATGATGGAACCATTGTCACACTATCACTATGAGATATACCATTGTACAACTGTATCAATCTGTACCACTAACCTACATCCAACCTGTACAACTTCCATTTAATCAATATGTACCTTAACTGAACATGTATCAACAAAATACAATAGGTACACGACTTGTAATGTTGTAGAATGTGTATGTACGTTCCCTATCGGTTATGCAACCCACGTTTGTACGTGACCAAACTATTATGAAGCCTATGTATGCCCTCTGAAAACTAGGTTTTTTTTCTTTTGAAAACTTTTGATCCTCTGCAACTTCTTTCACTTAGATCTACAACCTGTCATTGTATCCATACTATAATTGTACCCTATGCATGCATCCTCATACATAACCTTTACCCAATATATATATATATATATATATATATATATATATAGTCATGTTCCATATATGTGTGTGTAATCATGAACAAGTATAATAAACCTCACATGATCTAGTCATCAAACCCTTTCTCCTCTCAATACATAAACCACTTCACAAATACAATCTCTCAACCATGTACCACCAACCCTTAGTCATATGCCAAGAAATACAATATGTGCCTCAATAAGAAGTATCAATGATAAATATACCAACACTGTATTTATGTACATCTGACTTATACGAAGGATCTCTCTCTAGGGAGAATTTTCAAGTCTCCATAACCATTTATAATGCTTACATCAAAATCCAACTATTCATAGAAATAAGACATACCTTTTGAACCAATGGATAGATATGATGTATCTGAGCACTATAGACCTTCGTGGGAGCTTGATCTCATAATCTAGAACCTCTGCATCTTCTTCTGCTTAAGTTTTCATATCTTTACCAACATGTACGCACCCTAATACACTATCAACCCACATACATACACACCCTAATACACTATCAACCCGCATACGTACGCACCCTAATACACTGACAACCCGTGTATTCCTCAGTATGTACGCACCCTAATACACTGTCAGCCCACATACGCCTCAGAAAATAGAGTTTTTTAGTATTCGTTGTAATTACAATAATTTCTTTGCCAACCCTTCATACTACCTCAAATTTTCGCAACTTTAGATGTATCAACGAGTACTTGCAATAATCCTCTCACAACAAAAGATATTCAATGTGTTCAAGTGTGGTCAAATGAGAGAGCCTTGCCTCTTATTTATACTTTCATGTAGCTTCCCACTTTCCTTATTTTAGGGATTTCTCGATTAACTTTATTATTTAAATAATTTATTTTGCACACACTTTGACTTTTAGGGGCTTCTAGATGACTCATGAGGGTTCTCCAACTTCATATGGCCATAACTCTCTAATCGTGAGGAGTTATGTGGAAATCTACATACCAGCGGAAATGGCATGAAAATCACTATCCATCTAGGATAGTTTGACTGACAAATTCACTGACCTTCATCTCATTATTCCACAATTAAGCATGGGTTCTCTAACCATACTTCTAGGATAAATCAATCTGCAAAGTGTCTTCCTGTGAGGGATTTCACCATAAGGGGACCACTTTTAAGTTCATCCATTTGTACTTATTATCAACCATGAAAAGACAATAATGAGTCATATTTACTTCAAACAAACTTGGGTCCATTACCCAAACCTTTGTGCTACCAGAATTTTCTACCAAACTTTCTTCAAGGGTTGACATCAATGACAACTAACCTTAATCAACAATAGGAGCCAATATTTTCTTTCATGATATTGGATCCATAGTAGAGAAGTGCTTTGAGAGGTTGATCGAGTTGTTGCAGTATTGATTTGCTCTACATATCAACAATATCAGTAAGTTTCTTATGTCGATACCTTGTTGGACCACACGTAAAGAGAAAGATGCTTCACATATCTCAGGGTGGTTCGAGACCTTGGTATCATTTTCAGTTTCGGTTTGACTTAGTCGATGGGGCATCTGGTTATGATGGTATTTCTTGAGGACGAGTAATCTTTGGGAAGGGAGGACTGTGATGTCCCCATTTTTGGATTTCCCTTCTTTGTAGTTGGAGGTGACCTTCAGGATTTGTGTCAGCCTTACCAGAGGATTAAATTGAGGTTAACAGTGGGCTCAAAGGGTTTGAAGTAATTATATGAGACTCAACCTAGCCCTTTTACCATATTTCATCATTGGGATTATTTCCCCACAATTCTATCTTGGTTCTGTAGCATTCTGACGATTTCCGTAATTTTGGGTTATTATTGAGCATACCTTAATTAAATACACTAAAGGTATTATTTGGATCATATTATATGAGGAGTTACCTTCTTGAAATATCTCATTTCAACTGAGACAAAAATATCTAAATTTTGAAATAATTAGAAAGGAACTCGAGCGTCCGGGAACGTCATAAAAAAACATTTAATCACTTTCTGACATTAAAAAGAGTTACAAAAGGGGTGACTTAAAGTTTATAAAAGTCACTTTACTTTATTAAAAGGGTAAAAGGGTCTGAAAAAGGATCAACGAGGAGATAAAAGGAAAATGATGGTGATTTCCCTCATTATGCATTTGTTATTTTCTAAAAACGAATTGACATAGCTCTTGTGGATTGACTCTTGGGATGAAAAATATTAGAGGGTATTGGAATATTGGTTTTGGTGGTGAAACTATCCACCCTAGTTGGTCATAAGGAGGATATCATTCATATTTCTTAATTGTGCTTCACTGTGGTCGAGTATTTCATCTTTGGCGGCCAAGTTATTCATTGTTTGGGTCGATTTTGATTGAGTAGGGTGATTTTGGCAGATGTGAATACATTCCTAGTGTCGGGAGGATAACTGCTTCACATTGGTGGTTGAGTTTGTTAAAGGAATTGATTTATTGGGTCGTTGGTTGAGTTCCCACAAGGTTGGATGCATTTTCCTAGAGTCTGGGTAGCGAACATCTCTTACTAGTCGAACCATTTGAACTGTTGGACAAATGCATGGTTTGAGGGCCACGTTCACTCCTATTGTGGCCAATATCTCTCACTAATAGGTAGCATCACCATTGTGGGTCGAATCAAAGGTATTGGGGGTGAAATACAAGATTTTGGTCAAGTTTGTTGAAGCCAAGGTCGAGTTGGCTGAAATAAAAGTTGAATATCTTGTAAAAGGGGTCGCCTCCACCTATAGTTGTTGTCATAACTATGGGGAGAGAGTTTATTGTTGTAAAAGGTGGTGAAACAAGATGTTGTCACCTACATGCATCCTTAAATTACTCTTTATCAAGAAACCTACAACAATATAAATATACCAGGTTCCCTATCATTCATTGTTGCATTATTTGGTAGATTTGTTATGCTTCAACAGTCATAAATTCATTAATGACATAGTTGTTTGGAGTCATAAATTGGTGTTGTTATAAATATTGATAGAGATTAGAAATACTCTTACAAACATGTCTAGTTATCCTTTGATTATTGTACATCTAATCAATTTTCAGGAATATCCTCTGTTAATAAATAGGTCAGGATTATCTTATTTGTTTGTTGTTATAGTCATTTTGTTAGTGAAGAAATGTATCATGGTTGTCATTTAAAATCAATATAATAAGTTTTGGGAATACATATTGTGTATTATTTTTTGTTGTTAGCAAAACAACTCAACATTACCAAGTTGTTAAATAAGAATTACTTGTACTTGAACTATTTGACAAAATGTCCAAGTCAACAAAACTATGTTAGGTTGGGAAAAAATTAGTTTGAACATTACAAAATCTACTACATCTATTTTATGTCCATTATGCATATTAGAAACACTTGTTTGATAGTGAGATGAGAAATACATGCTTTTAAGAATATATCGTTGAAGACTCTAGTTACTTCCCTACTCATTAGAATATCATATGGAGGATTCACCAGATGTTGGAGTAGGACATTTTGGGTAAGTTTTGGGAGTCACGCAGGAGTGGACTACACGACAAGTCAAAAAAGGAGCAACGCGCGTGGAAGACAGTTAGTGCATTTTCAAGAGCCAACACATGGAAGACGAAAGTTAGTTAGGAGTTTTGGGACATTTCTTCCATATTGTAATGGGCTAAGATACAATGTATATGTATAAATATGTATGGGTTTTGGGTAGAATAAAATATAAGTTTGGAGTGAGGAATTATGATGAGAGATTTAGGAGGAGAATTTTGAGCGAGTTGAGTTGGTTTTTGGGAAATGAATAGTGCTTTGCTAGTTGATGAGTATGAGTTGAGTTGAGTATCAGTCGAAAGGTATGAGTGCACTGCAACATAGAATGGCTTGGGTAGGTTTGGGTTTTAAATGAATATTATCGTATGAGTGCAATGCACACTTGTTGTAAGAATTGAACATGAATAATATGAGAATCCAACCATTTTGGACATAGCCCAATTCGGGGTGAACCACATTAAACTCTCGTGTCTTGATGTGTTTGCTGTCATGATATGTTGGTTTATATTGTTCATTGGACACATGTAGGAGATGCTTAATGTCTTTTGCACATGCATTTTGGATGAGAATAACTAAGTTTTGGGAACTACATATTAGCAGAGGAAAGAGTAAAAGGAAGGACCAGTGCACACGACAAGGACACACAATTCAGTGCTAAAACAAGAAAAGAAGAAATTCAATGCTAAATTAGGAATAACAATAGTTCAACGCTAAAATAGGAAAAGCAACAGTTCAACATTAATTAGGAAAAGTAGCAGCTAAACATAAAATAAGGAAAGCAGTAGAGCGGTGCTAAAGTAGGAAAAATGGTCATAACCCGCTAGGGTTTCTTGGGATAAGTTGTTATTAGGATTTTTTAGCCCTAATTATATGTATAAATATGTAAAGGGTTGGGGAAGATGAGGTTAGTTGCTGAAAATAAGAGTTTATATTGAGAGATTAGCATGCTTATGATTGAGAATATATGCTTAAGGTTGTGGAGAGAGTTGGTAGAGATAGGATTGCATTGCAGAGTGGCTAGGCTAGAATGAGGATTATAATATGTTGAATCTATTGTAAGCAT
Source organism: Picea sitchensis (assembly GCA_010110895.2). Lineage (NCBI taxonomy): Eukaryota > Viridiplantae > Streptophyta > Pinopsida > Pinales > Pinaceae > Picea > Picea sitchensis. The sequence goes on from SNQJ01S0051787.1 coordinate 57,761, forward strand.
AGTGCACAGGCCTGAAGTGATTACTGCATGAAGATTAATATAGAAGCCATCCTTTGTGGATGTAGCCCAAAGATTAGGTGAACCACATTACAATCCTATGTTTAAATGTGTTGTATTGATGTGATGGCATCTATGATATCTTTATGCATGTTAGTATAGATCCGATTAATATCTAATTGATTTGCAATAATCATGAATAGTTCAATAGGTTGGTTATGTGGTGATTCATGTTATATTGTTTCTGCATGCTAAGTTTTATGGTACTAAATGGATCTTAGAGGGGTTAATATTGCATAACTGTTATGGTAAATGTAATGAATTGTTAGTTGATGGAAGTTGTGCATAGGGTTGTTGAATGATAAGATGATGTTGAATAAGGATAACTCACACAAGGTGAATAAGTATTAATGGTTATGCAGAGAGCCTTCCATCCACTCATCTTTGCAGAAACCTGGTTCCTGCAGCTCTAGTAGATGCCTCGGGTGATTCCATGCAGGTGATTCCAAAAGGGTCGATATCTAAAGGGTTTGTTTATTGAACAAATTGAACCTAAGGTCTTATAACTGCACACCAAAAAATGGTTTCATTGTTGGCATATTACCACACATTCGTTGCCCATTGATACAACAGAAAGTTGTGTTGCATCCTGAAGTTTTGGATATTGCAATGAAGCTGGAAGCATCTCCCCTAGGGGATGGCGAGGGGATGGTTTGAGCCAACATGCAGTTAGCTACCTTGACAATCCAATTAGCAGAGTTTACAAAAGGAAAGGAGAAGAGGGAACAGGTATGGTGTATCACCTGTAGGACTAAAGGCCACTATAAGGACGAATTCCCATCCTTTTCATAGTATTTGGAAACAAGAGCACCGAACCCATTACTAGGAGGAGGGTACTATGAAATATGCAATAAATGGGGATATCATACACATGATTGTCCATTTCTATAGAAATACCATAATATGCCCTGTAATTTATTTTGTAACTTTTGCAAGTTCATAGGGCACGAAGAGAAGGAATGCCACGCATTCGACTTGATGAGAGAATTTACTTCATATATGTATAGAATTCAGGAAGAAAATACCGCAACATAAGGAGGTGTTCCACATTATAACAATTAGAGAGGATTTATTCCAGGAAGCTGAGGAGGATTTGGAAGAGGTTTTGATAGAGGGGGTTTTGGCATAGGAGTTAGAGGACCAATAATCTACTACAATTGTAATCAATTGGGACACTTAGCTTGTGAATGCATGAATCCTTGTACAACCTGTACGTATTGTCGAGCACTGAATCATGTGACAGAATATTGTTCGCAACTACTTGCAAAGTGGTAGGCAAGAGGGAATCAGAACCAAAATCTGAATCAGAATGTACAAAAGATATCGACAACAAAGCATGATGAAGGACCCAGAATAACCATTGTCACGCCTGGAGGAGATAGAACAGGGGATGATAAAGGGATGTAGATGGAGCAATGGGTGAGGAAATCAATAGGAACTTTGTCAACATTTAACCCACGAAAAGAAAAAAAGATGTATCAAGAAATAAGGAGATACTATGACCAAATTGGATAACATCGACATCATCTTCACTTCCTGTGGTTGACATGCCTTCGGTCTATGATCATACTATCCTGGAAATGTCGCTTCAACAAGTAAATGCTTTGAAATAATTTCTAGAAACTTGTTTATAATTGGTGAAAGATGAAACTTCATTGAATGAATTGTGTGGAATGATTGATCATTGTGCACACAAAAGGGAATTTCTTATCGCATAGAGGGTAGTGAATTAGGTATTACACAAAAAGAGGATGAGCAGAGAATTTCAGACTAAGTGTGCAAATTGGGGACTATGACATGGAAAATTTCATTTTAGATATGGGTTATGATGTAAATGTTTTACCGAAGCAAACATGGGAAATGATGGGGATATTGAAGCTAATTTGGTCTCTCRTCCAATTAGGATTGGAGAACCAACACAAGATAGTACCAATTGGCCGATTGTTAGGGGTAGCTATGAATATAGATGGGGTGTGCAATATAGAATATTTTAAAGTCATCGAGATCGTGGATGATAGTGAGCCATATCCAAAACTAATGGGGATTGAATGAGAATTTGACAATCAAGTGATTATTAATGTGAACAGAAGGGAAATAATCTTCGAAGTAGGGGACTTGAAGTTTACTGCACTATTCAATCCGACAGAAGGAAAGAGATACATATAACTAGCTAAAGGGAATCAAATTGATAACTTGTATAACATGACTGCACGAATGGATGACTACGTTAATCCAACTTCAAATGACACACTATGTTGGAGAATCATTAGCTCATCTACATTAGATTCAGAGGAAGGTTTGGAACAATGGTAGAAAACGATGCATGAAGTATCAACCAAATGATGTTCCTGCATTACTCGATCATTGCACTAGATTGGAACGAATTTATTTGACCCACCCAGGTATGATGGTTTGACTCACATAGGATCTTTTGTAAAGATGTTTAAGTTGCAAATACCCGAACAACAAATATTCTTTGCATTATATGTTGTCTTGAAGGCCACCCCAGCCATATGGTGGGATTCACATAAAGAAGGAATAAAAGACTGGAAATAATGTAAAAGATTCATGCAAATTAGATTTGGTACCGAGGTTGAGTATATTGCACATAAATGTGTAGGAGTAAGTGACCCGATGGATCATATTTCACAATGCAAAAAGTTATGGAGTTTGATACCGAAAGAGGAGTGGATTCATAAGTTCATACATACATTGGATACAATCCCCAAGAACTGGTACATGGAGCTAAAATGCCCATAGAAATAGTAAATTGGGATGAGCTAACCCAAAGATTTAAGATAAAATTTACGTTTGAAAATGAATCACCATTAGTAGATTCATCTTTGCAATCCATTAGAAACAAGATTTTTTTAAGAGAAGGGCCAATGGATGTAGTACCTATGTGTAGTGCGCATAGAGCTTCTATGACGGTTCATGAAATACTGGAATGTTATAATTTTGGTAAAGAAGATCAGGATGAGGAAGATCCCAAAAATATACAAATACCTGAAATTGGGGGGGAACACGTAGTAGGAGTTATAGAGCTTGGGTATATTGTGTATGCATAACCATTAAGGACATGTAAGGTGAATATTGGGACAATAAAGAAACCAAAGTTTGCACAGATAGGTGACTACTGGAATGTTGAAACTATTGAAAATTTTGCAGACTTACTGCGGGAGTATCAGGACCTATTCCCAACCACATTTTCATAAACTAAAAGGATAGTTGGTGAGTTAGGAGAAATGAAGATCCCTTTGAAGCCAAATGCTAAGCCAGTAAGATAGAGACCCTACAGACTAAACCCAGAGTATAAAGTGAAGGTAAAGGAAGAGATAGACCAAATGTTAGAAGTAGGAATCATTGAACCAATAATAGAATCAGAATGGATAAGTCCAATGGTAGTACAAGATAAGAAAATAGGGGGAATAAGAATTTGTGTAGACCTAAGAAAGCTAAATGATGCATTTCTGCACAATGCATTTCTGACACCTTTTACAGATGAAGTGTTAGAGAATGTAGTGGGGCACAAGGCCCACTCTTCCATGAATGGATCCTCAGGATACCACTAGATAAGTATTATGCAGGAAGACAGACATAAGACTACAATTGTGAGAAAGTGGGGAAACTATCCGTACACTATGATTCCTTTTGGGTTGAAGAATGCACCTACAATTTTTTCGAGAGTAGTTGTTGCAACCTTTAAGGAATTTATTCATAAGTTCCTTGAAGTTTATTTGGATGATTAGATTGTGTTTAGTCTATTAACCGATCATATAGAAGTACTGAGATTAACGTTGGATAGGTGTAGGCAATGTCATATTTCATTGAATTTGAAAAAAATATTTTTTGTGCACCTTTTGGAATTTTGTTGAGGCATGTTGATCTAGGTGGATATTGGTGGCCACCCACCTATTCCAATTGGCTCCTCTTGACAGTTTTTATTTCAACACGTTCTTCTATAATTCTTTGTAATTGTGGGTTCTACACTTCCATAGTTGTTTGAATCCCTACACAGCTTCTAGGTGGATATTGGTGGCCACCCACCTAATCCAACTGGCTTATTTTGGAATTTTTCATGTCAGTACATCTTTTTGTACTTCCATGGCCATTTTGGGGCCCTAAACAGTTTTTTTTGGCTTGCCACAAACAAATTGTAGACGAAGTCAAAGTTTGATGGCATGATTTGTAGTTCTCAGAAAGAAAATTCCAACGGGATATCACGTGCCTAAAATTAAGGTCATATGCAAAAGTTACGACCCGGGGAAGTTGAGGTACCAACTTACCCATCGGGGCCCACATAAATTTTGGTGTTTCATCTCCTAGTGTTAGGTTTTTGGATGTCTAGGGTTTTTGCATTCATGATTAATGTTAAAAAGGCCTATGGAGCCTCATTGTAATCATTATGCTCAGGCGGATTTGCATAGAAGCCACATCTCTTCTCGGAGATAGCTACCACCATTCGAGCAAGTTGTTTTCAGTTCTCCAGTTTTACAATTTCAACCTATTTTATTTATTCAATAGAATTTATTGTTCACTGGATATCTATTTTTGTTCTCCATATCTTTGTGTTATTGTATTCAGTCTATTTTTCATTTCATTCCACTCATAAATCCAGATCAGTGGCATTAGAGTGGTCTGCTCTTCATTTTTTTTTTCATGCATGTCCCTGACAAGATCTTGGTATAAGAAGTAGGGACTCAAACCTATCAAGCCTTTGTAATATTGGTCATGTTGATCCTGACAAAAACCCATGGGGGGATGAGAAGAAAGATGATGGAGCAAGAGATCCTTTTAAAATGTTGCTCGAGGAAGTCTTTGCATGACAAAGGAACGAAATGATGCACAAATTTGCACAAATCCTTCGGTGGCTTCCCACAAGAGGTGCATCTCCATCAAGCATCCATGCAATCCCCTTCAAGGTACAAGTATATTTTGATATTCCATTTTTTTAAGGAATGATAGATGCAGATGTTGTAGATAAATGATTGAATCTACTCGAAGGTTACTTTTCGGTCTACAATTTTTCCGACAATGAAAATATTACTTTTTCACTCCTCAAGGTCATCCCCCATGTTAAGGACTGGTGGGATACTTACTCTAAGCAAAGGGCCATAAATGAATCTACAATATTTGTGGTCTCCCCCACATGGTATTCCTTCAGGGACATGCATTCTCTTCTTGTTTGTGGTGCTTAGTTGAAGAGGTGAGTGGCATGCATTTCATTTTAACAAGAATAACATAATGATTATCTTATTTAATATGGAATTTTTTTTTTGTTGTAGTTATTATAGAATTATGTAAGGTGCCAAATCTATTATAATAGTGAAAAATAGAAATATTGAAGAGAATAACAATGGAGCAACACAATAGATCAAACCACAACACCAAAATAATATCTTTATTGATAGGAAACAATGTTCACTTTGAGGGGGAAACTTCCAACAGAGTAGCGCTCTATTACAATAATTCTCAAGACAAGACTTTTCATACCCTCAACTCCTATTAATACTAAATCTATCTACCAAAAGAACAATCTAGAGGAAGATCTTCTAGAAGCAAAAACTTCTATTAAATCTTCTTACATTTGACTTATTCTTCTTTATTACTAGGCCTTATTAATATTGACCTTTATTACATGGAAAATATATTATTCTACCTACGTGAGTTGTTAGGGAGGTTAGGTCCCTAAAATTCCCTCCCTCTTAAAAAACAACATTGTCCTCAAGGCTTGAGATGAGGAAATTGCTCCAGAATGGTAGTTGGCTCCCAGGTGGCATCTACTGGAGTTGCATCTTTCCACTGTAATAAAAATTCCTTGAAGTTATGCTGACAAAGATGATTATCACACTGGTCTAAGACTGCTTGTGGCTGCAACCAGATGGAGCCTTCTTCATCCAAATCGAGAAGACTAGTTTGAGTTTGGCACTCGGTTCCAATCACCTTCTTTAAGAATGAGACATGAAAAACAATATGGAGCTTAGAATGGCTAGGAAAAGCTAACTGATAGGCCACATGTCCCACGTGCTTGAGAACTGTATAAGGACCATAAAATTTGGGTGCCAATTTCTGACAATGGTAATCCTTGAGTGAAGTCTTCTTATAAGGTTGCAGTCAAAGAAACACCTAGTCCCCTTCAACAAATTAACGTTATAAGTGACCTTGATCTACTTGTTGCTTCAGGAAATTCTGATCCCTTACCAAATTCTCCTTGAGGGTACAAAGAATAGCCTCTCGAACTGTAAGAGTTTGGTCAACCGCCTGGAGCTTCGAGACACCAAGCATGTATGAGAGAACTGATGGTGGATTTTTTCCATATACTGCTTCAAAAGGAGTCATGTGAGTAGTTGTATGGTAAAAAGTATTGTACCACCATTCAACTAAGGGTAACCATTGAGCCCAAATGATTTTTTTGTTCAGATGAAAAACAACGCAAATATGTTTCCAAACACTTGTTGACAACTTCAGTTTGACCATCAGTTTGGGGATGATAGGCGGTGTTGAGATGCAATTCGGTGCCCTATAGCCTGAATAGTTCTTGCCAAAATTTGTTGGTGAAAGTGGGATCTCTGTCAGAAACAATAGAATGAGGCATGCCATGAATCTTGAATATATTATCCATGAAAATTTGAGCCATAGTGGAGGTGGTAAATGGGTGTTGAAGAGCACATAAATGAGTATACTTGGAAAAATGATTAACTACCACCATGATGACTGAATTATTGCTCGATTTAGGTAAGGCAACAATAAAATCCATAGAGATGTCCCTATAAATAGAGGTTGGAATTAGAATTGGATTTATTGTGTCAACGACTTTGATTATTTCTCCCTTGTTACGTTGACATTCATCACATTCCACCACAAAAGTGAGAACGTCATGTTTCATACCATCCCATAAAAAATAACATTTGACCCTATCATAGGTTTTGTTAAACCCCGAGTGCCTAGCTATGGGTGTGGCATGAATCTCATAAAGCACTGTGGATTTAAGTTATGAATGTTTACTTAAATACAGAAGGCCTTTGTAGTAAAGCTCATCATTGTGACAAGAGTACCCTGGGGAAATTGAAGAATTGGCTTGCAATTGCTAGATCAAACACAAAATTTTGGTATCTTGCAGCCATTCCTAGAGAACATCTTGGAGCCAATATTGTACAATGAAGGAAAGGGGAAAAAAGGACCTTTCATCTTCATATTTTATTGAAAGAGCATTAGCAACCACATTGTCTTTTCCTTTCTTGTAAATGATCTCATAATCATATCCAAACATCGTTGTCACCCATTTTTTTTCTTCGAGGATGAAAGACGTTACTCCAGAAAATACTTGAGGCTCTGATGATCTGTCTTAATTTAGAAGCATTGCCCCAATAGATAAGGGTGCCAGAGATCCATTGCATGAAAAATAACCATCATTTCCTTTTCATAGATTTAATGGCCCAAATGTCTCTCTGATAGTTGTTTTTTGGTAAAGGCCAACAGTCGGCCATATTGCATAAGGAAAACTCCAATTCCTCTCCCAGAAGCATCACATTCCTGGAAAAAGGTCTTTGTGAAGTTAGGAAGGACCAGGATAGGAGTGGTGCACATAATCAATTGTTTGATTCCAAGTGAAAGAATTATTTTTAAGGAGAGCAGTGAGAGGTGCCATAATCTTTCCATAATTCTTAACAAACTTGTGACAATAGTATGTTAAACCTAGAAAACCATGCAATATTTTGAGAGTCTTAGGGAAAAGAAAATCTTGCATAGCTTCAATCTTCTTAGGATCCACCATGACACCCAAATTTCCAACAATATGGCCCACGTACTCAACTTTTGAGGCTCCAAAATCACATTTAGATTGTTTGAAGAAAATTTGGTGTTGAGAGAGTAGATGAAGAACTCGATCCGCATGAGAAATATGGGTTGTTCAAGTTTTATTATAGATGAGAATATCATCAAATAAAACTAAGAAAAAATGATGGAGGGAGAATTGCACAAGCCAAAGGGCATGACCAAGAACTCATAGTGGCCCTCATGAGTTTAGAATGCAGTCTTAGGAATCTCTTCCACTTTCATACGTATCTGGTGTTAGTCAGAATGAAGATCAAGTTTAATAAAGAACTAGGAACCACTTAATTCATCCAATACATCATCAATGACAGGAATGGGAATTTTTTCTTTGATGGTGAGTTTGTTGAAGAAGAAAAAGTTAGGACACATGCGCCAAGATCCTTCTTTCTTAAGTACCATGACCACGAGAGAATATTAATGGCTAGTACTAGGATGGATAACGCCTACGGGAAGAAATTCTTGAAAAAATTTCTCAATTTCATTTTTTCGGGAAGAGGGATGATGATAGGGGTGAAAATTGGGAGGAAGGTTGTCGGGGATGAGGGGAATGGAATGATCATGAACACCATGGGAAGAAGGAAGTCCCTAGGGACTGGAAAAAATATCTTGATGTTTGGAGAGGATGGATTGGATGTCAGGAGGCATAGAGGGTCTCATAGTGGCATGAATGGAATGGAATTGTGCAATAATACCAGAATGACCTTTTTTAGGAGCTTTTCCATGCAATGGGAACTGATGATATCAGGGGAATTTGTTGTGATTCCTTGGAACTTATACGGTTGTCCCTCTTGGTTGAATTACATGGTTAATTCCTTAAAATCCATGAAAATGGGGCCCAGATTCCTTAACCAATCGACACCCAACACAATGTCACAACCACCCATGTCGATAGAAAAAATATGATATTTCATGTGGTACTGACCAATTTGGAGACACACATTTTCACAACGCCCCCCACATTTCATGGACCCGCCATTGGAAATCATGATTTGAAAGTTGTTGACTGCTCAGATATAAAAATTAGTTTCTTGGGAAATGCAGCGATGAAAAACATTATGGGTGTTGTCATTGTCAACGAGGATGATGACCTTCCATGCTTAATGTAACAAATTATCTTGAGGGTTTGGAGAGTAGAGAAGCCAGTGAGAGCATTCAGGGAAATGACCAATTCAACTCTTGGGGGGTCTGGGGTGGAGTCAGGTCAGTGGGTTTAGGTGACTCGACCATAGGGGGATCCTTGACCTCTTCTTTAGAAACATCCTCAGATATGGCCATAAAAATATTTGGTTCCTTACACTTTTGCTGAGGAAAATATTTTTCATCACAATTATAACAAAGGCCCTTGAATTGTCGTTCGACCATTTCTTCCTGGTTCAATTTTTGTATCTTTAGTGGAGTGGAAGGAGGAGCGGGATTGACTGGTTTAGGGTGAGGAATAAAGGATGGTTTTCTAGTTTGAGAACAGACAACATGTTTTTCTTCCTTAGCTCTTTTAGTAGCTTCCACCCAACTCTGGGGGTGATCCATGAGGATGTGGGCACAGATCTCATCCTTGAGGCCACTGACAAAGAATTCTTGGAAAAAAGCATTAGACATGCTCTCCATGCGAAAATCTAATCACTCAAAAGAAGTTATAAAGTATTCCACTATGCCATATTGTTTCAACTTTGTTAAACGACCTAAATGGTGGGTCTCAGTGCCAGGGATGATTTTAAGGATGGAAATTTATTTTAAAATGTAGAAACCTTGGTGAATCTTATTAATCCATCATATGACAACTATAAATGTTTGGCAATATTTTTGTAAAAATATTCAAATTTCTAAAGGATTTTATATACTTTGTATAAAATTTTGGCGATTTTTAAGGTAAAATAATTTTATCCTATAGAACTTGGGCGAATCATATTTAGAATAGCGAATCTTTTTTGGGGAAAAAACATGGAAAATTAACCCATGAGCGAAATTTAGCCCCTAAAATCATCCATGGTTAGTGTCAAAGCATTCATAAAGCTCTATAACAAATTTTGTCCAAGACACATACCCTTAGAGGACATTTTTTCTCCATTGCCACCATTTTCAACGTTCTTGATCTAGATGGAAAACACCATACTGGATTTTGGCCAACTCATCTATAATGTTGTACAAAGATAAATAGTGTTCCATTTGAGTTACCTAGACGGTGGGACCTGAGCCTTCAAATTAGTTCACATCCACTCGCAGAAGGAGTAGGTCACGCTGAAAGTGATGGGGCTGAAAATTATGAGAATTGGGGGAAGTTTCACCTTCATGGTGCAAAGGTGGGTTAGAGGAGGTAAGGTCTCTAGTAATATTCGGCTTGGCACAAATCTGTCCAGCGAAGGATTCAAGTTGGGTAGAGAGGTCATGTTTCAAGGTTTCCATTTTTGCGTCTATGGTGGAATGCATTTTTTTTATTGATGGTGGTAATATTGGCATTGAGTTGTCGCACTTCCTTCTGGGCCTTTGCGAAATCAAAGGACCAGGTATTGAGGCGGGATTCAAGTTCTTGGCTACAGGTGTGGGCCATGATGAAGGGGGAAACCAGAAGGGGACGGGTGGGATCACATATAAAAGTGGTTATGGATGAAGGGTATCATGATGATCAGTGAAATGAGCGGAATCCAAAGGGGTAAGTCCCAAATAAGGGGATCGGAAGGGGGTCGGGTCCACAGAAAACAAAATTGCTGAAAAATGATAGGTATGACTATGATTAGGGTGAAGAGAGAAATCCAATGGGATAGGGCTCAAATAATGGTGCAGGAAGGATCCAGACTTCCTCAGGAGTTATACTTTGATCTAAAGAATATTGCAGTGTTGAAAGGCCCAAATTCTTAACAGGAAAAAATGTGTAGGAATTTCACAACCAAAATGCAGGAGGTAAAGTTGCACGACAATAGATCTCGCCTATTCTGTTTTTGTTTCCATCCCAAGGGTTAGGGTATTAAGGTTTTCTACAGACAAGGGTTTGCCCTGTGCTATAGCTCTCTGATATATGTGTGGGGTCCAATAGTAGTACTCGGACCAATATCTCATGGAACCAACTAAGGAAGCTAAACCATGCCCTTACCCATACTACCCGACTACCCAAGTACTAGAGAGTATCTTCCCGAGTGTTTTTCTCGGTGGCACTATAGTAGTCAGGTAGTCGATTGGTTTATCTACAGAGTGCTTCGGGATATCCATGTCGATCTGTATACATGTGTTGTTTGATGTGCTATCACTCGAAGGGGTACCAACAAGGGTTACAAGGGTGGCCAACAATGTGTGCTTAAGTACCACTTGTATTTCCTACATGTATGATTCCCCAACCACAGATTTATGTGTTGAACGACAGATCTTTGTATCTTTAAGATGATGGAATACGTCTCTAACTTGAAAAAATAACCCACAATTTTCTGCCAAGGAAAGTGCTCTGATACCACTTGTAAGGTACCAGATCTATTATAATAGCCAAAAATAGAAATATCGTAGAGAATAACAATGGAGCAACACAATAGATGAAACCACAACACCAAAATAATACCTTTATTGATATGAAACAATGTTCACTTTCCTTTTTTGAGGGGGAAACCTCTAGCAGAGTAGCACTCTATTACAATAATTCTCAAGACAAGACTTTACATACCCTTGACTCCTATTTATACTAAATCTATCTACCAAAATAACAATCTAGATGAAGATCTTCTAGAAGCGGAAGCTTCTATTAGTTCTTCTTACTAGGCCTTATTAATATTGGTCTTTATTACATGGAAAATATATTATTATACCTACCTGAGGGGTTAGGGAGGTTAGGTCCTTAACACATTGTGTTGGTCGATGTTGGTTTTATGCTACCTAGATTTGGTTGCAATTAGTGTTGGGTTGATATAACAAGTTTACATTGTTCTCATTGTGCACATGGTGTAAATTCAATGGTGGGTAGTTGTGCTTTGGTTTATTTGAACATGAAGTCATGGTTTTTAACTTAAGAAGAGAGGCAATCCTTAGAATAGTTCAATTTTCTTCAGTGGAGGGTAGATCACTAGTTTTGTTCCCATTTTTTGCTTGTTTCATATGGTTGTTTATTCTTCCTTGTTTCGAAAATGGAAATGAAAATCCCAACTCATTCATGTGTTTTGCATGCATCGCTATTAGTTTCTTTAGTTTTCAAATTGAATCTTCACACAAGAAAGCAACAATTTCTAGATATTGTTTTGCTTGATGATATTTCCTTCTTAGGTTTTGTGAGTGGTGGTGTGTAACCTTGCTTCATGATAAGGGTATGCCTATGCTACATTGTGCTTCTATATTTTCATATTTTCAGATGCTTGTATAGCCATGGTCTTCCAGCGTTCTCTCTTTTACATGGACATGATTTGAGTTAATTCTTGAGATTTTTTTATCATTATTTATATGTATAGTTTGTCATTACATTTCATGCATAGATATCACCCACTTATTTGGCCTTTTGTTGCATAAAATAACAAATTCTATCTGAGGTGACATGTTGCTTCATCTTTGTTTTACATATTTATATCACAGACTGGCCATTCTATCCATTATTGTAAAGATATGTGTCATATACTCCTATGAAATTTCTTAAAACTTATTAAATGTGAAATCATTAACCATGCACATTTTCCATATCCAACTTACATGGTCATACCCTTTTCCATATCCAACTTACATGGGCATACCCTTCACATGACTCAAGAAACAAGGCTTCGTTGCAATGTTACAACATTTTTACCTAACGCACAACTTATTGAACAATTTCCTCCCACCTTCATGGTCATACACTCTTCCATATCCAACTTACATGGTCATACCCTTCACATGACTCAAGAAGCAAGGCTTCATTGTAATGTTACAACACTTTTACCTAACACACTTATTGAACAATTTCCTTCCACCTTCTGTGTTTACTTTGTATAGTAATGTTTAACTAGCTTGAATAAGTTCATCCCACCTTCAATGTCGTTTACTCTGTATAGTAATGTTTAACTAATTTGAATTTTTTTTTCCTTATTGTACATATTGCATAATTTTTAATTATTTAAGAATCATTTCTTTAACTAATTTGAATATTTTTTTTCCTTATTGTACATATTGCATAATTTTT